>JAHBCN010006046.1:0-51301 GCA_019359885.1 Listronotus oregonensis | reverse complement strand
TTTAAATCCAAATATCTCGAAAAGGTTCTCATACCCAATTTTAACAAGTATCCCTTTTTTAACTTTAAAAATAACAAAACAATTACGAAATTTTTTTTTTAAAATGTAATACAGGGCCGCCCCAAAAAGTTGTGATTGTTTAAAATAGTAAAAAAAAAATTTGGTGGCCCCCCTAAAATTTAGAGCCGTGATAAGATTTGATTCGAATTCGTCATCCCAAAAAAACCCCCCCGGATCCCAAATTTTTTACATTATCATTTTTTTAAAATTTTAAAAAAATAGAAAAATTAAATAAAAATTTTAACACCCATGTTTTCGAAAACAAAGGCCTTGCTGACCCATATTTCTATAGATTTTTATGTTTATTTTTGGACCTATTTCTTACCTGAATTATTGACTTTTCCCCCCATAAATCACCCTGTATTTTTTTATATCAATTTTTCTTATTTTGAAAAGGGTAGAAAATTACAATCTAACGAAAAACAAATCCACCCTTTCCAAAAACAACCGGAACTAACCAGAAGTGGGTAATTGTTTGAAAGTTTTGTTTCTGGGTAGTTTACAAATAGGGTGGTTTTTTTTCAAAAATATATATATATATATATATATATATATATATATATATATATATATATATATATATATATATATATATATATATATATATATATATTTTTTTAATTTTTTTTTTGTTTTTTAAAAAAAAAAGTTTTCCTTTAATTTGCCCAAAATTTTTAAAATTTTTTGTTGAAAATTTTAAAAAATATTTTTTTTTTGGCCCAAAAACCTTTTTCGTTTTAAAAAAATTTTTTTTATCCCCTCAAAAAAAAAAAAAAAAAAAAAACCTTATTTATTTTTTTCCTCCCCTTCCCTTTTTGAAAGAATTTCCTTTATTTTAACAAATTTGCCACAAAAAATTTTAAAAAAAAAAACCTTTTAAAAACAAAATTATTTTAAACCTTTTTTAAAAATTTAAAAATTTAAAACCTCCACCAAAAAACGGATTTGGCCAAAACCCATTTTTTTATAATTTTTTCCCCAACCTTAAAGGGGGAAAAGGGGTTTTTTTTTTTTAATGGAAAAAAAATTATTTTAATTTTTGGTTTTAAATTTTTTTTTTTAATATTGTTCGTCCCTTTAAAAAAAAATTAAACCAAGAATTTTTCTTTTTCAAAAAAAAAGATGAAAAAGAAAAAGGGGAAAATATAGGAAAATAAAGTTTTTTTTTTTTTTCTAAAACTACAATGATATTTTTTTAAACTTTTCCCCGATTTTAAAATTTCCCCTTTTCGTGATTAAAAATTTTTTTTTTTTTTTTTTTTTTTTTTTTTTTTTTTTTTTTTTTTTTTTTTTTTTTTTTTTTTTTTTTTTTTTTTTTTTTTTTTTTTTTTTTCCCCCCTTTTTTAATCGTTTAAAAAAAATTTTTTAAACCCCCACTCCTACACGACTAATGGGTGAAAAAGGCTCCACGGGTTAAAAATTATAAATTGACCAAAGTTAGTTTTTTTTTATCTACAAGTAAGGGCCCCTCAGCTAAACTTTTCAGCTTTTTTGTTTATTTAAGTAACATTTATAAATTATGATAATTTTTAAAATAAATAAAACCCCCTAAACTCTATGAATGGTTTGGACCGGGTTTTTTTCCCGTTGTATTAGTTAAAAATTATAAGGTGGCCAAAAGTCCTCATCATATTAAAATTTTTTTTTTTATAGTTTTTTTTAAAAATTGTTTAAAAACGCCACTCCCCTATTAAAATTTAAAAAAAAATTAAAAAATACGATATTGACACCCTTTTTTTTTTTTTTTCTTTTTTTAAAAATTTAAAAAAAAAAATTTTGGTGTTAATTTTTATTTTAAAGATAAAAATGGGTGGGTATTTTACAAGTTTTTTTTAATTTAAAAAATGCATCCCTTTAGGATTAGCAATTTCTAATGATTTTATACTAACTGACATAGAAATCCGAACACCCAGTTTAAATGATTTTATTTTAATAAAATTTTGTATAAGTACTTAATAAAGCATAATAAGTAAATGATTAAAATATTGCATTGTTTTAAAAACCCTTTTTTTCCTTTAATAATGTGTGGATGCACCCCGATGTGTTACGCATTCTCCAACGCGTCTAAGTATGCTTCTGATCAGGTGGTCAATGTCTTCCTATGGTATATCATTCCACAATCACCAACTCCTCTCAAAGTCCCCCAGAGTCGGGGGGAGGACGTTGCAAATTGAGCCATCTCCTACCCATCATATCCCACTCGTGTTCAAGTCGGGAGATCTTGGTGGCCATGGTAACAATGTAATCATTATGTTAAAAAAGTCCATTGTGACTCTTCAACCCCTATGGTCGGGCATTATCTTGTTGGAAAGTTGGATTTGACAGGGTGTCAAGATAGGGAAAAAAAGATGGGGTTCTAAATTCTTGGATATAACGCTGCATGGTCCTGTTACCTCTGATGAAGATTAGAGGTGACCGGAAACCCCAAAGCTATAGCACCCCAAACCATAACTCCAACAGTGTGATGAACATTCTTTCAACAAAAAACTGTGGATTCCTCCTTTCACCACGGGCCTTCTAACCCTGGCTCGACCATCGTGCATGCCTAAACAAAATCGAGACTCGTCACAAAAAGACAAACTGTTCGTTCCCAACCCAAAGGTGACCTTCCCCCTGCCCATAAGGTTTCTTGTTCGGGGAAAAACCCCATGGGTCGGTATGAAAACGGAAAATTTCCCCTTAAAGCCAAATACCCTTACCCAAAACCTTTCTTTTAAAGGTCTGGTAGGGGAAAGTCCCTTCCCTTCTTGGCGACGCTTCCGGCTGTTGCACCCCCAAAAGTGCCCTTCTTTGCACCCTTTCCCTAACCTGATCAAAAAAATTCCATTTTTTAAAGTCCCATCAAACTACTAAGTTGACGAAATCGTACAGGTCTCCGTATTTTTAACATCGTAACCAATCGTAAAGAATGAAAAGAACCAAAATCCGCCAAATTTGGATCTTTACTGCGGCTGCAATTTAATTTTTTTGATTGTTAGTAATTTTGAAAAAAAAAGTAAAAAACCGGGGAAACTCCCCACTGATAAGGCTGCAAATTCCATCAATTGTAATTTTCAGTAAAGGGGAAAAAAAATTTACCAAATTTTATTGAAAAAAAAAACCCTTTAAACTGGGTATTGGGATTTCTATTCCCCTTGTATAAATTTTTATATTCTACGTGTTAAGACAAATAATACAAAAAAAAAAAAATATCAGTTTTTGCATTTTTCAAAAAATGAAAAAAGGTTATCAAAAAATTACTTTTTTTTTTTTTTTTTTTTTCTTTATAAACTTTAAAAATAAAAATATTTAAAAACAAAAAAAAAATAGTTTGTAAATTTTCCAAATTTTTAAATATTATAAAAAATCGAAAAATGAATATTTTAATTTTTTTTAAATTGTTCTATTTTAAGAAACATAAAGAAAAAAAAATCAAAAACAAAAAAATTTTTTTAAAAAAAATTTTAAACAAAAAAAAAAAATTTAAATTACCAGCAAAAAACCTCAAAAGGTTAGCATTTTTCCATTTTTTCTACAGGGTGTTTCTTTATTATTGCAAAAAAATTTACAGGATGTCTCCTTGGATAAAAATATAAAAAAAAAGTTTCTCTGAATATACAGGGTGTCCCAGAAGTAATAATAGATTTCTTAGGTCGAAATAATGCAATTACCATATGCTTGCCTTATCACAATGTTAATAATAACTAAGATACAGGGTGTCAAACTTTTAATTTTGTTTTTGTTTTTTTGTAATAATTTCTTCATTAAAAGACATAACGGTACAAAACTGGGGGGGTTTTGGGGTTTTTTTTGGTGGGGAAAAATTTTCCATACTACCGACATCCGTCCTACCCCCCTTTTTTTTTGATGGCATAACTTTATTTAAGCTTAATATATGGACCTGTTTATTAAACAAGAAAATTTGTATAATTCCCCTGCGTCAAAAAAAAATACTTCATTTAGGTCTCTAGGAGGGGGAATGTTTTAGAGATAAACGCATTTTAAAAAAACCCGCAATTTTCCTATAAAAAATGGGTTTTGGTCAATTGTTTTTAAACTTTGTAAAGTAATAGTTTTCAACACGTTTTTCAAAAGTTTTACGGACACAAAACCCACAAACCTTTTTTAACCCCCCAAAATTAGCCCTTAAGGTCACTAGGGATTTGAAGACCTTTGAGGGGGGTTTTGGGGGGGGAAAGAGGTTTTCGGGGGTTTTTGTCCATGAAAAAAAAAGGGCCTTTAATGTGCGTTTATCTCTAAAACAGTTGCTCCTAGAGATCTAAATGAAGTATACATTTTTGACGCAGCGGGAACTATAGTTACCCCTTTTTTTAAAAACAGGTCAATATATTAAGCTCAAAAAAGTTTTTCCATCTAAAACAAGTGGGGTAGGGGCAGCTAACCCCCCCACTAGCAACATTAAAAGTATGGACGAATTTGAATTTCACGCCTCAAAAAACCCCCCAAAACCCCAATTTTGTACCGCTATGTCAATAAGTAAAAAAATTATTACAAAAAAAAAGGAAAAAAAAAATTAAAAGTTTTATCTTAGTTATTATCAACTTTGGGATAAGGCAAGTTTACGTTAATTGCATTTTTTTCGCCCCCCGGAATCTGCTGTAGCCCTGGGTCCCACTATTTTTGCGACACCCTGTATGTCCAAACTATACGGCGAAGAAGTAAAAATAAATATTTTATAAATGTAAATAAATAAAATGCATGACATTTGTGATAGATGTTTATGTTTTTACAACAATATTTGTAATCATCTGCTACTGTGGGCAAGGGTGGCAATCTGCAAACCTCAATGATTTTTTCCATTGTATTTTTTATATTGCTTATTTGTACTGCTAACTTTGTATTGCAGACACGTATTTAATTTTTTATACTTAAAAACGGCACAATTTACGAACAAATTTCCCGGGACCAAAAAGTTTTTAATTAAGAAAGGACTTCACAAAACATTTATTAAATTTCAAATTTCCAATGCCAGAAAAAGGTACAGTAAAAAATAAAAAATATTACCAGAGGAGCAGATAATTACAAATATTGTAGAAAAAATGTTAGGAAATATAAACATCTGTATCGAATTTTACCCGTCAATTCTTAAACACATTTATAAAATATTTTTTTTTTTTCTTAAAACTTTACCGTCCTGAAGTTCAAAAGTTACACAAATCTTTGTAGGAACTTCGTATTTTCATCAGGAAATTAACAATGTTCAAATTCAAAAATAGTTCACCAAAGGGTTTACGGATTTGGTCCAATAAGTCTGCTGTCGGTATTGTCCAAGAAAAATTGGAAAAATAGTGTATAGCCAAACTAACGCTTTTTGTAGGGAAAGTGTTATTCCCAATCTTCAATCTGGCTTCACAGAAAAACACAGCACTGCTACGGCATTTGCCAATGTTTTGGACAATATCGTGGCCGATTTGGATGCGGGAATGGTTGCGTCCCTCGTTTTGCTGGTTTTTTCGAAAGCTTTCGACACTTTAAACCATGAGCTGCTTTGTGCCAAGTTTGCCCACTGCGAGTTTGAGGGACACTGCGGTAAAATTTTCGAGTCCTACCTTTCGAAAGGTCACAGAGTGTAGTGCTGCAGGAGCAAATGTCATCTTTGTTGCGTAGTATCAGGTGTCAAAGTTCGATATGGGTCCTTCTGTTTTTGATATACTCGCAGATATTTTGAAACGTATAGAGATTGGTTCTTATCACATATGCTGATGATATTCAGTTAAAATATAGTTTTCCCTTTGAACATCATATTGCTGAGTATAACATGAACAGAGAGCTAAATATTATAAATAATCTATCAAGGAAACACAACCTTTATTGAACCCTAAAAAGTCACAGGTTCTCTACTTTGGTGGGGTCAAGGCTGCTCGCCTTAGCGAGAAGGTAGACATAAATATTAATGGACAAACTTGCCGGAGGTAAAATCAGCGAAATCGTTAGGGGTCGAAAAGATGGTGGTCTTAAATTTGATGAACATGTTAACCCCCACGAAAGGCTTACTGTAATTTTAAAAATTAATGCCAATTTGGGGAGATTCTGTCCAAAAAACTTAAAATATGCTTGTTTAAACCCTTTTACTTTCATTTTTTAAATTTCTGTTCATTCGTTTATGGTCCGTTTTTGACTTTTTCATATCGGCGGAAGGATTCAACGGGTTTTAAAATTCATGTTGTCGTCTTGTGTGTTCCCCGGGAAAATTTGATCATGTATCAGAAAAAATTTGGGATTTTGGGGAAAGGCTAAATATGGCAAAAAGACGGTTGCAGTTTGCCCTTTTCTTTTCATTAAAATGACCTCTGGCATCCCTGAAACCCGCGCGCAAAACCAAAAAGCACGCAAAAACCTTCCAAAGATAGGAAATATACGCAAAGGAGTATTTTGGGGGTACCGGGATATTTTACCACTTTTTTCGAGTTGGCTTTTACTTATCAGGCTACAAATCTCATAATAAATTACCAAATGATATTAAATCTTGAGTGTTGAGGGGTTTTGGGAAAGGGGATACCGAGCATCTCTTTTCAGTCACAGTAGTTTTGGGATCCCATTTTTGTTCTTTAGTTGCTTGAATTTTGTGTGTTTAAGTGTGTGTATTTGAGCATTTCTTAAATTTACTTATATAATCTTATTTTTATTTATTAGTTATATTTGAAACCTGTTTGCCATTTTTTCTTTAATATTGTGAGAACTCCAGCCTGTTGGGGTTATATGGTGGAGTAGCCGATTCCCAATTTGGGCTAAATATCGCCCTAATATGGTTGGCTGTGATAGGGTTAATTTACAAATCCATCTTATAGATGTAATATACCTAACTGTGTTATTAAAAACCTTATCACCTAATAAAAGACGATTGTTATTATTATTATTATTATTATTATTATTAAATACTTTGAACATAAAAGTGCCCACACTTTGGTTTCGCTATTTGTTCTTGGTCGGCGCGTATAAGCAACAATTTTCAGAGGAACCACCGAGTACCACCCATTACGTAGTTTCGGCCGTGGGAACCGAAACGGACGCGTAGGCGGACATCCGAGTGGGTGTCCATAAATTGGCACCGATGCTGCTATCACATGACCATCTGTCACGGTGTTTGATTTGTCAATTCGGAAATTGGAACCCAAAGGAGATTTTGCAGAGTGTACGTTATACCCGGTGATCCACTAAACATGTAACAGTTGCTACCTTTTCGATTTACAAAGATATAATTATTCTAAAATTGCCCCCCAAATGAATTTTCCGCGAATATCTGCCAAAATATGCGAATTAGAAAATTTTTGTTCCGACAAAAAATGAAGATCACCTCGAAATCTACAAAAATGGTCCCTACCATTTTTTTGCAACACTAATATTTTTTGCAAAAACGACCGTCGAAAAATGCATAACATTCAATAACAAACCAATTGTTCAAAAAATATCTATAAATTAATGACATATTCTCATAATATTTGACCGCTTTGTTTAATATTCCAGAAAAATCAAAATGGACCCAAACTCATATGCAATGATAGGTACAGGTTTTCCCATTCCAATGAACTTTGAATGATTAAAAATGTACAGGGTGTCCCAAACTGGACGCGTTCTTATGGGAACAACCCTTATTTGAAGGGATAGAAAAAAATTAACCAAGGTGTCCGGAGCTCAAATTTAATGAGAAAACTACTGGCGCTAACAAAACATTGCTATCTCTTATCGTTTGGCCACTAGAGGGCGTTTCTCGAATTTCGTCGATTTTTTAAATGCCCCATAACTTTCTTATTAATAAAGATAATTAATTTTGATAAAAACTTTCTTAAAGCACTTTTTTTCGTAGAATTCATTGCGATAGGCAGATTTTTTACAGGGCGTTTAGATTTTCGTGCACCACCCCAAAATCCATTTTTTATATGGACCACTCTATATATTATAAGATTTTTAAAAAGCTGGTAAAATTTCCTAAATTTTGATGTATCACTTGTTATGTTTATCTTAAAAACCATTAGCAGTATTATGATTTAAAAATTAAAATAATGTGCCTACAGAAATCAACATTGCCATGACTAATAAAATGACATAGGATGCTAACATATTTAAAGTTCCTACGTAAAAAAGCAGTAGGCCGTGCATATGATTTTTTTGTTTTAATATTTTAACAGCTTCTGAATAGTTGAGAATTGACAGTAGTACTTGATATTGTTAAATATTTTGGTATTTTTAGTAGAAAAAAAAGTTATTTAAATAAGTTTTTAAGAAAGGTTTTTGAAAAGTCTTAAAAAATGTATGAAAATTTTGAAAAGTTCAACATGATTGAATGTTACATAGAAAGCAACAAAAATGCTCAGGCAGCAAGAAACTTGTATTTTCAAAGATATCCCGAACGGCAGCAACCATCCAGGGATGTATTTGCTAGACTTGCCCATAATCTTCAAAATTTTGGCTCTTTTAACAAACCCAGGGCAAATTATGCTCAAAATCAAGAAATTCAAAACGAAAATGAAGTAAAAACTCTAACCGTATTGGGCACTTTATATGAAAATAATGGTACAACTTCCACAAAAAAAACTTGAAGCAGAGACTGGCATATCCAGAAGCAAAAACCACAGGATTTTGAAAAAAACAAATTTAAGCCTTATCGAACCCGCAAAATCCATCATCTTCTCCCTGGGGATTTTGATCGAAGAACTCGTTTTTGTGAGTGGTTTTTAAATAAAATACAAAATAAACCAAATTTTGCTTTAAATTGTATTTGGTCTGACAAGGCTTCGATTAGTAGTGCGGGCATATTTAATCGGTTTAATGATTACACTTGGTCCCAAGAAAATCCCCATGCGACTGTCCAAAACAGACAACAAGGAAGATTTAGCTTCAATGCTGGGTGGGAATTTTTAGAGGACAATTCATTGGACCCTACATTTATGATGAACCGCTGAATTCTAGACAATATTTGGATATTTTAGGGACCAGGTTGAACCATTCTTGGAAGATATTATCATAAATCTGATACCCAGAGTCTTCTTCCAGCATGATGGTGCCCTGAGCATTGTGCAAGGACCATAAACGATTACCTTAATGTTCAGTTTGGTGAAAATTGGATGGGAAATCAAGGCCCATACAATGGCCTGCCAGGTCACCGGACCTGACTTCCTTAGATTTTTTTTTTTGGGGTAGAATTAGAGACCTTACTTATAAAAACAATAATTTTAATAGCCGGGAAGAATTAGAAAGGGCGTTGCGAGGTGCGTTTAACCGAGTTCAAAATATAGAACTTATTAATGCAGTTAAAAAAAGATGTAGAATTTGCGTACAACAAAATGGGAGACAATTTGAACATTTGTTAACATAATTTTATTTTATTTTTGTTTATTTATTATCGTTAATTAAATTCCATAAAATTTTATATTAGGATTAGGTAGAGTTATGTTTTTTTGTTAATATTGTTGGTTTGTTGTTGTTGTCGTTTGTGTTTTAGATAATTATTAATTTAATATATTAACTATGGTAATCTTATCATAAAACTTTAGATCTGTTGTTTTAATCATAACATGTTAATCCATGTCATTTATTAGTCATGCAATGGCAGAAACCCATTTTCGTTTATGGGCCATTTTAGCCCCTTCAACCTGTTAATGTTGATAATTTTTTTCGTTTACAAGCATCCTCGAAGACCTAAGATTTGCACTACATTGTCATTTTATTTACTGGACTAAAAATTAAATTAAAAAGTTTAAAAACGTTATCCCTCCTCCATAAGGGTGCAGTTTTTCATTTTGTGTTATTGACTTAAAAAAAGTACTGATTTTTATCCGATATAAAGGTAATATTAACCAAAACTTCCTTCGTAAGATTAAAAGATGCCCAATATTTGAAATAATTGCAAAGTTGTTAAAATTTGACGGGCCCACGCCCCCGCAAGTCTCGTGTTGCGTCGGTCACGATGCTGTATAAGCCCACGTGGTCGTGCGCACATAAATCTGGAGTCTCCCCTGTGTACAGGGTGTTTTAGGTATTTTGCCCGGTGATTTGCATTTCATATACTTATAATATAGTTAATAGAATTGTAAACAGTATACAGGGTGTCCCAGAATATGTGGGCAATCTTTCGGAATCTAATAGAAAACCCAAAAATATTATGATAAGTTCCCATTAACTTTTTTCCTACGAGCCTTCCCTTCCGTAGATACAGGTACATAAGGTGAAAATCGTTTTTTTTAATAACTTTTAAAATCTAGGCGTAATTTTTTTAATATGACGGTTACTAGATAAATCCTCTTAAAATGGACCAATTAAATCATATTTGGCTTATTTAGTTTGCCAGAGACGACTAGCTCTAACACAATAATAGCAATTTTTTAACACCCTATCATACAGGGTGTGTCAAGCCTCAACAATATTATTTTTAGATAGCTTAAACCTTAAACTATAAAAAAGGTATTCTTGATAGACATCGATAAAATCAACTGTACAGGGTGAGTCAACGATAGAGTAAAGTTCATTATTTCATTGGTTTCAAAAGTTATGAGAAAATAGTAAATACAAAAGATGTAAAGATTCTTAGGATGCACAATTTAAAATTGTTTTAAAGTATACAGGGTGGCTCAAAAAAGCGTGACGAATAAAACATACATTTTTTTAAATGAAACACCCTATTTTTAAATTTTGTTTTGAATTCTTTTAAAAATTCTTCAACTTTTTATTAATAATAATGCATACCTAAACCTAATAGTTTTTCCAATATTTCAATTTTTCTAAAGAAAATAATTTTCACACTTGCAAAAAAATTACGATAGCGCCATTATTTTTGAAGGTAGATCACTCATATTTGACATTAGCGTTATTCGAAGATGACGTAAAAGATATATGCAACGGAATTTTAATTAGATGCTACGGGGTGTTCAAAATAAACGAATATATTTGGATCATTTTAAATTGAAAAATCTCGATTTTTTTAAATGGCGCACCATATATATTATTATTTTTTCTGAAAGATCTTACAAAAACCCACAACTTTTATTAAGTATGTCATATACCTATTTTTAATACTTTGCGATTTATTTTAACTTTTCCAATATTTACCCTTCTTTCTGTCTAAGACTATTGCTATAACATTAGTTGGACATGACAAAATGACATTGTCAAATTTTAACCTGACATCTGAGTAAATAAATTCATAAAATTTATTGTGGTGTCAGTAAATTTAAAAAAATAAGTATGGATTTTCCTAAAGCTGAATTAATTGATATGATTTATATACTGGGTGAGGCGCAAAGAAATTCTTTGTTGGCAGTAAGACTTTACAAGGCGAAGTACCCTAATAGACGTGTACCGACTAGGCAATCTCTTCAGTGTTTAATGGAACGGTTTAATGCTAGTGGTAGTATTGAATATGAAAAACGGAAAGTGGTAAACCGGAATGCTTCCAATGAGGAAAAAGAATTGGAAATTTTACTTCAAGTTCAAGATAATCCCCAGGTCAGTAGCCGTCAAGTAGCTAGCTTATGTGATACATCCCAATCTACCGTTAACC
The DNA here is from genome assembly GCA_019359885.1 of Listronotus oregonensis. Classification (NCBI taxonomy): domain Eukaryota; kingdom Metazoa; phylum Arthropoda; class Insecta; order Coleoptera; family Curculionidae; genus Listronotus; species Listronotus oregonensis. The sequence goes on along the minus strand of JAHBCN010006046.1, from coordinate 39,747 downwards.
GCACCACTAGAAAACACAAATATCATCCCTTCCTTATGGAACTACACCAAGAACTTCTAGACCGCGATTTTGAACAAAGGGTAAACTTCTGCACCGTTATAAATAAAGCAATAGAGGCCGATCCAAATTTTTTGTCAAAAATAATGTTTTCCGATGAAGCTACTTTTCGCAGTAATCGTGCAGTTAATCGTCATAACATGCACTATTATTCAACAGTTAATCCAGTCTGGGTACGGGAAGTGCAAAACCAAAACCATTGGTCACTTAATGTGTGGTGTGGAATAAAACACTTTAATGTTATTGGACCATATTTTTTTCGCGAAACAGTTAACGGGCCTAGATATTTAAACTTTTTGCAGAATGATTTACCTCAACTTCTTCAAGAATTTGATAACATTGAGATCCAACAAATGTGGTTTCAGCAACATGGAGCTCCTCCGCATTACCATCGAGAAGTTCGAGAATTTTTAAATAATCATTACCCACAGAAATATTGGAAAAGTTAAAATAAATCGCAAAGTATTAAAAATAGGTATATGACATACTTAATAAAAGTAGTGGGTTTTTGTAAGATCTTTCAGAAAAAATAATAATATATATGGTGCGCCATTTAAAAAAATCGAGATTTTTCAATTTAAAATGATCCAAATATATTCGTTTATTTTGACACCCTGTAGCATATTAAAATTCCGTTGCATATATCTTTTACGTCATCTTCGAATAACGCTAATATCAAATATGAGTGATCTACCTTTAAAAATAATGGCGCTATCGTAATTTTTTTGCAAGTGTGAAAATTATTTTCTTTTTAGAAAAATTGAAATATTGGAAAAACTATTAGGCTTAGGTATGCATTATTATGAATAAAAAAGTTGAAGAATTTCAAAAGGAATTCAAAACAAAATTTAAAAATAGGGTGTTTCATTTAAAAAAATGTATGTTTTATTCGTCACGCTTTTTTGAGCCACCCTGTATACTTTAAAACAATTTTAAATTGTGCATCCTAAGAATCTTTACATCTTTTGTATTTACTATTTTCTCATAACTTTTGAAACCAATGAAATAATGAACTTTACTCTATCGTTGACTCACCACGAGAAATAAATTATCATGGTTGGTAATTTTTTTACATTATCCAGGGTGTTTTTTAATTGTACGTTAATATTAAGGAAACCATTTTTAAAATCCATTTTAAAAAGAAAACTTTATATGAACGTATGTCCTTGACGTCTTAACTTTTAAGATACGGGGTGGTAAAATTTTTAAAAATAAATAATTTATTATTAATATCTGTAATACCACTTTAGATATTTTAATGAAATTTGCCATAAATGTACAATGTATCAAGAAGTATTTTTTTAGTGTACCACATTTTTTTTATTTTTCATAGCAGCACATAGTGGTGCTCGTAGAGATCGAACGTTGGAAAAACCGATAGTCAAGGTCTCATATAATACCCGTATAAACCGTGACGTACGGTGCTATTCTAACAGTTCGACTATCCGACTCCTTTTGGCAAATAAAAAAAAGGTGGTACACTTAAAAATGCTTCTTGGTACATAGTACATTTATGCCAAATTTCATTAAAATATCTAAAGCGGTATTACACACATTAATAATATGATTTATTTTAAAAAAATTTACCAACCTGTATCTCAAAAGTTAAGTCGTTTAAGATATTCGTTCATATAAAGTTTTCTTCTTAAGAGAGACCCAAAGGTTGCCTCCCTAAATATTGACGTACAATTAGAAAACATCCTATGTAATGTAAAAAAATTACCAAACATGATATTTTATTTCTCGTAAACAGTTAATTTTATCGATGTCAATCAAGAATACCTTTTTTTTAGTTTAAGGTTTAAGCTATCCAAAAATAATATTGCTTAGCCTTTATCATACAGGGTGGTACAAAAATTGCTATTATTGTGTCAGAGCTAGTCCGTCCCTGGCAAACTAATTAAGCCAAACGTGATTTATGGGTGTATTTTAAGAAGACCTATTTAGTAACCATCATATTAAAAAAATATTAAATAGGGTATTTTCACTCAATTGATATTGATAATGTTGTGTGTAAAAATTAAAAGTAGAAACACAATTAAGCAAAACCTGCTAATTAACACGGAAAAAAACAAACCCCTTACTTTTCTATTTAAGGTTTAATTATCATTGTAATTTAAATAGCCCGCCACTCCCCTAACCAATCAAATTCAACATGGATGCCAAGTCTGTTTAGGAACTATCGATATCGACAATCGTATCGATTTTAACGAAATGCTAAAATGCGAAATGCTTTTTAGACTTTACACAAAAAACACAGCCAGACTACCTAAATAGTTTCAATTGGAATAAAACATAAAAACACATCAAAATGGTTTTCACAACAATAATAGGCATTCCTTTGGGCATTTTCTCAATACCTACAGCAGCACACCAGGCATTTCTCCTATCGTCTTGTTTTGGAAGAGAAAAGAATATTTTTGAAGATCCTAAACTCGGCCGGCTTCTGGTTGCGCAAATAATAACAATACACTTTTTTTCATTTTGAATAAAATAACGGAAATTTACTCGTAAAAAGGGTTCATATCAAGGAAAGTTTGGCGATAATAATAACTATAGTAATAAATTGGAATATTTGGAAAGAACACACACTATTTTAAAATTACATTTGTTTTGAAGTGGATTGAAAAGAATGATACAAGTTGAGGATTTTTTGTATCATACAAAAATATTTTAAAAATTAGATCAAATATTATTTTTTAAATATGTTCCAGACAGACAACTAATTCAAATTTCACTTTTGCATATTTTTTAGTTTAAATATTTAAATGTGTATTTTTTAAAGTAATATAACCACTTCTTTTAATTTATTTAAACTCAAAGCCAATAAAACAATAATTAAAATTTCTACAACTCTTAAAAATGTATATTGAATTCAGGTGTTATGTTCGGAAGAGACTATTAAATTAAATAAAATGGCAACGTACAGAGTGGCCCGTTTATCTTGAAACACTACCTTATCCTATAAAATATACATGATACAGAAAAAAGTTTTATACAAAGTTTGTTTAATTTATATTTTAACAATATTTTACTTTTGTATATACAGGGTATTTTATTTTCTGCGGACACGCATCCACTTTCTTAATTTAAATAGGACACCCTATACAGGGTGGCCCACAACATTCGCCTCGGTTTTACTACGAGAAATAAAAAGAGTTGGAAAAAAACTGTTAGCACAGTTATATGTTGGTCTGTGGGGAGCATATTTTAAAATTATTTTGAATTGTACAGGGTGACCCAAAAAGAAGTACATATCAAAGTTATATTTTTTCTTAAGGAACACCCCATATTTTTTTTATTTTTTAGATACTACAGACCAAATAAAGGTGAGTTATTGTTATAATTCCTATACCTTAAACTAAAGTTTGAAAATTAGAAAAAAAAAAATTCAGACCATATTTTAATTTTTAACCCTGTAACATAAAAGGAGGCTCTCGAAATTTAAAAAATTACTGCTTAGTTTAAAGGGGTTTAAGTAAACTATTACATAAAAGTTTTACCAATATTATACAGAGTGGTGAAAATTGTCTCCAAAGTTTGGACATACATTTTATTAAATAACTTCCTGAATAAATGGAACACCCTATATTTAGTCCCTTTTTAAGGCAGAACTAGATTCCCTTGAAACTATATTGGAGTTTCCATACCTATCTCTTCTGCTTTTTATGAAAAAAAGACGTTTTTTTTTTGACGCCTTTTTTTGGTTGGAAATCCCTTTTTTTGGGCATATACTTTTAATGCAAATAAACATATTTTTGACACTCACCGATTAAAAAATCATTTCATCTTCCTTATTTTAACTAATTAAAATGTAAAATGTTTTAAAAAACGATTATTTTTAAACTACTTGTAACTTAATCAATGATAATTTAAGCAATTCACTGTCAAATTTTTTTGGTGCAAATAATAATTAACGTCATCTGGTCAAAGCCTACTATTATTAAAGAATATAAATATAATCGTACTTTGGTGACAGTCATATTAAAAATGTATGTTTTTATTGCCCCCAAATATAATATTATTTTGGGTTTTAAATTTTTACCATAAAGTCCAATACATTTGCTAAAAACAAGGGCATTTAACATTTTCTTCCAAAAATAATTAAGATAGGTGTACCTTTACTATATTTTTATTCTTATTTTAAAAAATGCTCTAATATTTTAGAAATGGCAAAAAATTTGGGAAAAGTTTTTACTTTTCCCTGATTTTGCTTCAGATACATCTTATTTTTAAAATTTAAACTGGTGTTTTTGGAATCTACTTGGCCCTAATAAAAAGGGTTTTTTTAATTACTTACAGGATGTTCCATTTTAAGATAAAGAAATTTTCATAAGACAAATATAAAAACTCTTTGCATAAAAAGTAAAAGAGATAGGTATAGGAAATCCTAATATTTTAAAGGGAATCTAGTTCTGCGTCAAAATAGGCCACTAAATATGGGGTGTTCCATTTAACTTTGGGAAGTTATTAAAAAATGTTTTCCCAAACTTTAAGGCAATTTCTTTCACCACTTGTATAATATTAAGTTAAAACTTTTATGTAATAGTTAACTTAAACCCTTAAGCAAAGCAGTAAATTTAATTACGAGCAGTCTTTATATTTACAGGGTGTAAAAATTTTTTAAAATATGGTCTGTTTTTTTTTAATTTCTTAATTTCTCAGAAACGGTAAAGTTTTAGGTATAGGAATTATAACAAAACTCACCTTTATTTGGTCTTTTTGTATCTAAAAATAAAAATATGGGGTGTTCCATAAGAAAAATATACTTGATATGTACTTTTTTTGGGGGGGTCAAACCTGTATTTTCAAATAATTTTAAAATATGCTCCCACAGACCAACATATGACTTAAAAGTTTTTTTCCAACTCTTTTCATTTCTCGTAGAAAACCGAGGCGAATGTGGTGGGCCACCCTGTATATTATTCTTTTTTTTGATTTTACGTAAAATTCTAGACACGTTTTATTTATTCCTATACTTAAGTTTTTACCTTTTGACATATTTTAAATTTTATAAAAAAATTACGTGGCCGGTCTTATTCCAAAATTTTTATTTAAATATAGGAAAAACATTAGTTTCAAGTTGTTGCCAAACAGTTTTAAAAAATCAAAACACAGAATGTCACTATTTGTTAAAAAAAATATAGGAGACGAAGCAAAAAGTTAAATGCAAAAATTAATTAAAACCCCTCTTTAATTTATTTAATTTCTTTTTTTATATTTCACAAAATTCTGTAGTACTTAATTGTTTTTTAAGCGTGTCATGGCCAACTATTAATAAAACTTAAGGCTATAGCAGACTATAGTTTTTGCAAAAGAAAAATATATTGCCAATACTTCAAAAACTACAAATTTTTGGGAATAAGCAACTTTTTACAAACTTACCCTTATTTTTATTTCTAAATAAGATAAAAGTATAAAATTTCGCGGTTTTCTTTTGAAAAAAACTATTTTTGGCAGTTTTCTCAATTTCATTTTTAATCTTAATTATTGAATGCCCTGTATAAACAGTCATCAAAATATTATAACCACTGGGCCACCCTGTACATAGAAAAAAAAATAGATAAAAGAATTTCAAAAATAAACATGTGAGAGGACCAGAATATGGTTCTCATGCACATATTTTTAAATAAATAGCCCCTTATACCTTAATAACACTTCTGTCAAATATTTTTTATACCAAATTTTATAACAGAGCTTTAAGCTTTTAAAATTCGAATATAAAATGTTGGCGTCAAACAATATTAACGTCACGAATCGCTACTACATACATTTACAATGCTTGTTCGACAGAGGCCACTGCGGCTACGTTCCAGTATTACATCTGGGGGAGAGCGGTGAGATGGTATTTACCTTTACATTAAATATTTGATATTTAATTGGGCATTCATTTATTTATTAATTGGAATAACAATATGGATTTTCTCTTGTTCGAATAAATAAATTAACGGCAAAAAACCAGAAATGAAAAAAAATGAATTATTTATAAAAACAAACTGAACCTGAAGATAGCGGCATATAGAGCCCCCGCTTAAATAAGGGGATTTTATTTTATTAAAAAATCCATTTTTTGAAAAAATTAAAATTTTTGTTATCTTATTTTTGTTAAAAATTTTTTCAATTCGGGCATTTTCCATGATATTAGGGGAAATAGGCTCCCCCCCAACCAAATGTAAGGTTATTTCTGCCTCTAAATATAACTTATCCACAATCCTACCCATGTCTATGATTTTCATGGTCTAATGTTCCGATCTTACTTTTTAGATTAACTGCCTATAAATGGTAATCAATGCAAATTGAGACAAAAATGCCCATTTATTTTAATACAAGTCATCACCTGTAACCTGATGAAGCGTTTTTTGGCTATTAAAATTAATTTTGGGCCCCAAAAAAAAAACTGTTTTTTTCTTAAATGCACTAGTGTATTTAATTATATTAAATATTAAAGTCATATTAATTTTGTCCTTAACTATTTGGTGCTGAAAAATTTTAAATATTCGTTATCTTTTACGTCTTACAGCATCTCAATGACAACCCGCAAATTTATTCCACTAATAAAGGGTGATTGGTAAGAGAGGGCGAAAAATAAAGGCCCCAATTTTTATTAAATTAAATAAAAACCCCCAAAATATTTTTTTGAAAATTTTTCCCCTTCTTTCCCAAATATTTCACTATAAGGTTTTGCCAAAAATGTTAATCCCATTGTGGGTGGCGCTTTTCCCAAACTAATTCGTCATATAAAATTAAGTTTGACCTTGTAAAAAAGTTAGACACTTGTCAATCTGTTGTTGAAAAAAATCACAAGAAAATGGAGTTCACCAACGAAGAATGCGGTGATATTGTTAATGTGTATGGGTATAACATAATAATTATTAAGCATGTGCACCAAAGTGTCTAACGTTTGACAATGGTAAAATTTTATTTCATATGGCGTAATAGTTTATAAGCTTTTGATCAGGTCTGGCATGATGTGCTTCTTAACAAACTTCCTTCTTACGGTCTTCCACCTAAGCTTTGCTCTTGGCTTTCCAGTTTCCTTTCTAATGACGTATAGCTTTACCAAATAAATGCTGGGGTGCCCCAGGGCTCAGTGCTGGCACCCACGCTGTTTCTACACATTAACGATCTTCTTCCCACAATCAATCCCATTCGTAGTTTTGTTGACGATAGTCCCCTCCACTCTAGTATTAAATTTCTTAAGCCACCGTTAATTCCTGATTTTGAAAACAAGCGCAGGTCAATGCAATATCTCTTTCACAAGACCCAAACTTATCTTGATTGGGCGCCAAAACGCCAGTTTAATGCCTAAAAAACAAAGTCATGTTGGCTGTCGCGAAAGTCTCCCAATGCTCATCCCTTACATATGAGGGGCCCAAAGCAGAACAGACGTTTAATCTAGTCGGGTTACTTTTGAGAAAAACCCCCAAACCCGGCACAAACACATTTTATCCATATTTTGGCAGCTTCAAAAAGATTGGATTCCTCTTCGAGCCAGAAAATATTTCTCTTCTTCCAATCTGTACACTCTGTATGTATCCCAAATCAGACCCTCTTTGGGAAAATTGTTCTCACAAGTCTGGGGAATGGCGTCCCCTACAACACTTGGCCTTCTGGACTCCATTCAAAAAGAGCTGTTCGTCTTATTAATGATCCAACGCTCACAGAAAGGCTTCCCCTTCTTGCCCATCGTCGAGCTTAGGGGATCTGTCGCTCTTCTATAGGTATTTTCACGGCTTCTTTCTCAGAGGAATTGGCCAGTATTATTCCTTCTCTGGCAGCTCCCAACAGAGCAACACGTAGTGCAACTTTTATGCATCTTATTAGTTCAGTTAGAGAGGCCCCGAACTTTCCCTTTTTTTTCGTTCCTTTATTCTCAGAGTGTCAAGATTATGGAACCTGCTGCCTCGAAAGAAGTTTTTCCTTCTCCTCCCAACCCAAAAAATTTTAAATCCCGTGTGAACAAACCCCCCTCACCACACTGAAGACACCCACGGTATGTTAGTACTTAGGGATTAGCCTTCGGACTGTCCCAAGATAAAAAAAAAAGCGCCAACTAAGATTAGCGACACCCACAATGTGATTTTTTTTGCCAAAACTTATAGTTAAATATCTTGGAAACGAAGGAAAATTTGCAAAAAAAGTATTCTTGGTTTTCAATTCAGAATTAAAAAAATTAATTCGGGTCTTCATTTTTCGCCTCTACTTACCAATCACCCCGTATAAATATTTAATCATAAAAATGCTTTAATTACTTGTACTTCCATTGTTTTAGATCATGAGACAAAAAGCAGATGGAAGTATTCCTGGTATTTGGTCTTTCTACTTCAAGTGGTATCTTTAGCAGCCTTGAATGAAGATACGATACATAGTCGGAATGGTAAGCTTATTACATATTAAGTCTCCTATTAAAGTAGAAAGAATATAGTTTAAACACTTTTTTACATATATTTTAAAAATGTTAGAGTCTGTCTCAAAGTATATCGCTATGGCTTTTGACGGACAATACCCCAATAAACCTTTAACGATTTTATTACCTATTGTTATTGGGTACACCCATTATTTCATAATGGCAGGGGCGGGCCAAGTATTTCTTGAGTATTGACCATTAGGTATAAATATTTCGCTAAATTTCAGTGGCAGTTTGAATAATCGTTTTTACTGTGCGTTTCGAAAAAGTTGTTTTACGAGAATATAACTATGTCGCGTCGAAATCATTTGTCAGTAGATGCAAAACAGGTTGTGAAAAATGTGTATAAAACTTTAATCAGTAGAGGACAATTAAACAAGAATCTTTAAAAGAAACCTGTCTACTTACAAAAACACCAATATCATCGATAAGGGATGTTATTATTAGTGAAGAATTGAACAAAAAAAAAACGTAGTGATTTTTAATCTCACCGTATAGACAATAGTGATCAGGACCTAAGAAGATAGAAAATATATTGTCTTTATGAAAGCGAAGTTGTTCCTACCTTGGATAAACTGAAAAGGAAGCTAGACGAAGACGAAACCAATATAAATATTAGCCGTGCCACCATCCATAAAGTTGTTTATAAAATGAGATTTAAATACCGCAAAATAGACCAAAGACAAGTAGTAATGGAATCGCACAGAATACGCAATTGGAGATTTAATTACCTTCAGGAAATTAAAAGATATAGGTTAGAAAACAGATCCATAATTTACCTTGATGAAACATGGTTTGATACACACGACACGTTATCCGAAGGATGGATTGATTCCAGTCAAAACTGTCAGACGAAAGCACCTTCAAAGAAAGGAAAACTCATTACCATAATACACGCTGGTTCAGAAGACGGATTTGTCCCAAACTGCTTGCTGTTGTCTGCAAAGAATATTAAGAATTCTAGCTTGGATTATCATGAGGACACAAGTGCAGAACTTTTTGAAAACTGGTTTCAAAATTATCTTTTAAAAAAAATTTCAAACAACAGTGTTATTGTCATGGATAACGCAAGCTACCACAGTCGTCTGCTACACAAAGCACCAGCTTCATCAAGTTCAAAAACTGAAATCCAGGAATATTTGTTAGAAAATGATATTTATTTTGAATTTAGTTACAAAAAAGCGCAACTTTTGGAAGTCCTAAATCCATATGCAATTAAAAAACAATATGTATGTGATAATTTGGCTGAAAAGGCTGGGCATACTGTCTTACGTCTTCCTCCGTATCACTGTATGTTTAACCCCATAGAGCATTTGCGGAACCAAGTAAAATCAAAGATCAGAGCAGAAAATATTACACCTACTTTAAGTCCCACTGTTATAAATTTGATATAAAAATGTAATTACTAACATACCAGTTGAGAGCTAGAAAAATTCAGTACAGCACATTATAAAAATTGAAGACTCTACATTTCTATACAAAGCAACGTTAATATTATTGTACTTAATCTCAATGATGACTGTGATAGTAAAACAGAATTAGATTTAGATATTTAGATTTAAAATGTAATTATGTATAAATAATATAGTTATAAATGTATTAAACCTTTGCATATATTTAATTTCTTAATGTAATTTTAAGATTATACCTACCTAAATAAACGAGAAATTATAAATCTTTTTATTATTAGAGTCCGTCCCTAATGTTTTGTCCTTTAATACCTAGTGATCCGCAGTTTTATTGTTGTCGGCAGGTATAATCCATAAATAAAGGCAAAAGCTAACACGGTATACTTTGAGACAAACTATACCAAGCATTCTTTTCATTTCACTCAATGCAACATTTTGTTCCAGTACAAAAATCCCTCTTCTCCCCACGAATGGACTACAATCAATGGAAACCTTTAGGCCGCGGCGATCCTCTAAAGAATGATCCCACCTTTGATTATGTTCCACCAGTTTTGGATCACGTGCACTACTGGATGGATCCTGAACCACGTCCTCAACCCAACTCCAATGGAGAAAACGCGCCGAAAACAGAAATTTTGCTGCTGGGCATCTCATCTAAGAAACCTGCGATAAACGGTGGACCAGCAACAGCCAATGATAGAAAGGATACTGTATATGATTCATATCCAAAATACTATCAAGACAAAAATCCAAATTACTATGGTCACCATCCCAATCAAAGAGTAGCTCGCCCGAACTACTTTCCCTCAATGACCTCCCAAATTATACCTTCTATTATGTCATTCGCTAATAAGGTATTTGACAGAGCCACCTACTCCAAAGAACAGGATTCTAGAGTACCATATACCGTTCTTATGCCTCCTCCCTTGGTCTCCAAGGATCCCGAGGTAATCAATGATTATTCTAAGCCACTTCTAACCACTATGGTTACTCAGAAACCATTTACACCAAGTCAACCGATGCCAGCCCAATATGTTACTTCTGCTGCGCCACCAAAAAGTCCAAATGCAGTAACAGTGCAAGAATCAAATTTAATCTATCAGTCCAGTAGCCTGGGACATCAACAAGAGTTCGAATCAGCACCATCAATAAACTGGGAGCTTCCTTCCACCACAGAATCAACGAAAAATAGCTTTATGTTTAATCAAAACTTAAGTCCGCCGAAATCATTTATAAGGATTCAGTTTTCTCCACAAAATCTTACCAATAAAATTTTGGAAGCTTCAGACAGTAATCATAATATCAACTATGTTACTCCACCTCCTCTTAATGATGATCAACTAATGTTTAAAGGCATTGTAAGCGACGACAACGACATATCCAACAGCTACGTAAAAATTGAAAAACCTGAGGCTCAAATGGATCATATGGGGGTGGAAATCAATAATGTCCATCCCATGCCAGTGATATATCCTCAAGCAGAACCATTTAGGAGTCCAAATAATCTGCCTCCGATAAGCATACAGACTATAAGAGATATGGAAACAATGAAACCGCCTCCAATGACTCAAAGTCCTGTTTATACCAGGCCCACCAATGCTCCTTCTTATACCATGACCACGTTGTCACCTCTTCTGACTACCAGGCCTACCCAGTCATTTACAGTCACTGAAAGTACACCACTTTTCAGACCCACTCCTAATCCTGTAGCGAATATACTCAAGAAAGAACATGTAAGGCCTGATTTTGAATCCTCAAACTTTATAGGAAGCAGTTCTTCTATTACCAATACATTTGTTACTACGCCAGGCGCAGACAGTTCTCTACCAGTATCAACTTTACCAACTGTCCCATCAGAAGCCAACACAATATTGTTAGATTTACCTGATATGACAACGCTAGCCCCACCAACAGCAATGACTACAACAGAAAGTATGACTACCATGCAAACTTTAACAACGGATCCTTTGTTCAAGCATTATAAACAACCCATAGAACCCATGCGGGGACCATTGTACCTTATTATACAGGGTCACTCAAAAGTAAAAACCTACAAGCCAGCAAAGCAGATCAATGGAGTAATGGTGCAAGAAACAAACGAAATACCCCACTCAAAAGATCACATTATCGACTACAGCATTAAGCACTTACATGGGTTTAAAGATAAAGAAGATTTGTTGGCTAAATCGGAACAAATAGCTAGACAAAGACAGGCAAGAACTGGAAATCTTCAGACTTTGAAACATGTGGTTCAAACAGGGTTGGGTGCTGTAGATTTTGCTAGAGAGGAACAAGAAATTATGAGGAGGAGTGGTATTGATTTGCAGGAGACTGACTTGGAAGTGGGTTACGAGGTAGTTGATAGCAAAGACCTGACAAGTGAAAAATATCATAAAGGAATTGTAGAAGAAGCCAGGAAGTTAAAGGCGATCGATGAGTGATTTTTGTGTAGATTCTAGTTTCCCATGTTTATTCAGACTTTGAATATTGTATATTTCTTGTGGCCATAAATAATGAGAAATGTGTTTTAAAAATCTTAAATGAAAGAGTTATTTTTTGTTGAAAATACTGTGAGGTGTGAACAGGTGTGAACTGACAATAAGAGAACTCTGTGAAAGGAATGTATTACTTTATATTCTTATAAAACAATATTTTTTTAATAAACAAATTTATATTTTTAAACTATGGCGTTTTGTGTTATGGTATAGCTTATTGGGAATACATGGTTTTTTAAGGTATCGAGAAATCGAAAATATTAAGTGAGACTAGTAAAAACCGCATCTTATGGGATTTTTTTTTAAATTAATAGTTTTATTTAAAATTTGACTTGGACATCAATTTCTACTTTGATCGAGATAAAAGTTAAGCAAAAAACTAGTATTTAGTGATTCGCATTATCTGCCGAATTTTATTTAAAACAAAAAAAAACAGAAGTGGGCTTGTTTTTGAAACTATTAAAAAAAGTTATAGGAAACAGTTCTCATAAATACAATTTTAAGCCCATGTGCGAAATTTCAGGTGTATAAGAAAAATTAAATTTTTTGTTTTTTTGCCCATTTTTGTGAATTGCACCACTGTTGCAAAATGGAACTCAACGCAACCTACCTAAAACTGCTTAGTTTGAACAATGCTTGATTTAAGACACAATTTTTTTTAAAGGTGCTATATTAAATGTGTGTTTTCCGACAAATTCTAAAGTGGGCTATTTACCCTAGAACTTCAAACCGGAGTAAGATATCTACCCCAGGTAAATTTTTATAAGTAAATAATAATAGGTAAAATCCTAACTGTACTTTTGCATATTTTTTATATCTGTTAAATTTCTTTTTTTTTTAATATTTTCCATAAAAGAAACAAAAATAGATTTTTAAAACCAATATTTATTTGATTTTTTTATTTATCGGATTCTCAATTTGTTTGAATTTTCAAAGTCCCCAAGCCTTATGTGTCATCTTTAAAATCCCATTGGAAATTTGAAAATCGGTTGTTTAGAAAAATAGTTATACATTTTTGTTTGTTATATGCAAGGAAGTTTAAAGGTGTATGGAAGCCCAATAACTGTAGAACAAAATTGTCCAGGCGTGCAGGGCAGCGGGAATCGGGAGATTGGCCCCGCGGAGTTTGCGCAATGAATAGTAGGTCAGAGCCGGACTTCCATAATTCTTTGTTACTATCTATAAAGTTGACATCATCAAATGTCAAATTCAAGCATTCACTGTTTTTTTATTTTTTGCACAAAATTGTTGGTTATTAAACGATACTCCATAGAATATTTAAAATTATTGTGTAATATTGGATTTTATATCATCTGATATAATATGGAAAGAATAGATGGCGCCACTTTACAGCCTTCTATTTAAATGGTCGATATTTTTGGGAGTTTTGTATTTTTATCAAAAATCTTTGTAAATAAATAAAAACACGATATTTTAAAAATAAATTTCAAAAATTGTATGATAGTTTCATGTACTTATCACCAATTTTGTGATAAAAGGACAAGATAGTGTAAATGAGTTTAATCTAATCCTAAGATTGTGGTTGTACATTAAAAAGTGAAAATTTTTATAACTGCTTTTTAGGCATATACTTTTCACTAATAACAAACATTCATGAGACAGAATAACAGTGGTTAAAAATGTTTAGTAACCTTTGGTACCTAGGTATCCATTGTAACAGTAACCGTTAAATATTATGTGTCTCCAGTATGTCGAGCTTAAAAAGTTGATAATTTAAGTTTAAGAAACCAAAAATCTAATTTCTTTTTAAACAAATACAGAAAAAGCAAAAGGAACTTTAACATAAAATTGTACTTTCTTTTATTCAATTAGAGGGACCTGTATATATATTAAAATTTGCCTGGTCTGCCCAGTAATTAATAATTTTGATCCTTTAAAAGAATGTACTAAATTATTAAATGAAATAAAAGTACCTAAATGTAAACCTTATTTCTTTTTAATAATCCACAGAAATACACAAACATTGTGGAAATCATCTAAAAGATAGTTAAGATTGCCTTACTTTTCTCACTGCTATTTCCTATGAAATTTTCATTTTCTATAATTCATAATTGATATATTATTATTTATTCGGTTACCTAACGTCACGTCTCATCAGAAGCACCTAATTTAAATATAAGAAATACTTACCTAAAGTAAAAAATACCGGGTATGTGACCCTTAGATTTGCAAGATAAAACCATACAACCTCTAGTCATTTTGTTACGATATTATAAGTAACAAACAATAAACACAAAATTATAGTCACAATTTAATAAACACTAATCACTAAAATAAGAGGGTTTTTATCAATCCAAAAAAACTTCTGCAACCACAAAATATAATCACACAAAGCAAAACAATCGAAACTAATACGGCTCCCATAAAAGTATAATGTGTTGCCTAACTACACACTGATTTATCAGTGTGTAAGTAGGCAACACATTAAATTATTTCGTGGAATTTCGTTATTGCGCAAAATCGGCGGGGCCAACTCTGACAGTTATTTTCATAATGGGCTGGACATTTTTTGATCGAATGGGCCATAGCATTGGGCTTCCATACACCTTTAAACTTCCTTGGTTAAATGACGGTTTCACTGTTTTTTAGTACCTATAACTATTCAAATCAATTTTCAACTAACTAAATCTTGATAAAATTAACCATTTTTATGGGCATAAAAAACGAAAAAAATCGAGTACTCATAAGTCAGATTACTGCTTTCAGAACGATTTTAGAGCCAAAATCCCGTGAAGTAAATATTTACCCCGGTTTGTAGTTTACGGGTAAAAAAACTTGGTTTGTGGTTCTAGGGTTAAAATTTGGTAACATGTGATTCAAAGTTTATTTGGTTTTAATTCTAAATAGGGTAACTTTATAATTTATAAAATATCTATTTTTAGAAAGGTATTTTCTGTGTAAAAATATAAAAAAAATATTTTACAGGGTCAAAAACAAATAAACTTTGTTTTACATGTGGATTTTGTAGAAAAAACCCTTTTATATGGCTGTATTTAAAAAAAAAAGTATCTGGAATAAGGCATTGTCAAAACTAAAATGTTTTATGTAAATTGCATTAAATCTCATTTTGCAACAGTGGTGCAATTTACAAAAAAAGGGACGAAACCAAATTATTTTAAACATCTGAAATTTTGCTCCCTAAACTGTAGTATACTAAAAATGAAATACAAAATATCTACTAAAGAATATTTACATGTTTATACTATTCAGTATGATTTCTTTAAATTTTGTTACTTTTTAAACGTAATAATGTTTTAAATCTATTTAAAAGCCGACCAATCCTTTTAACTTAAATCTTTTTAACAACACCCCGTATATCATAGGTAATGTATTTATACAAGTAAAATTCCAAGAGAAAAATGAAACTTGCCTTATAAAAAGTGTATGTTAGTATGTCAAGACGTAGTCGCATTGACTAATTTATATAAATCCAGTTTTTAGATGAGCAGAAAAATTGTTGCTAATTTTTTTTATTGTTATACGTTTGCTCTCCTCCGCAACAAGGTGTTTCGCGTTTGTTTATAATATTAAATTTAATGTACGATTAACCAATAAAGTGCTATTTATAGGACAATTTTACGTCCATAAAAGAGCACTTTATTGCGTAGTTAAATAAAGCTACTTTATTTTACTCGTAAAAAAATGTTTTTGCAACGTTTTGTTTTTGAGATATTCATCTTCAGAGTTGATAATCAAAGTAACCTAATTTTCGCAGTATTTTCCCGTCTTTTTGCACACAATTTATCATTTTTATACCCCTTAAAAAAATTTGTTTTCCATTTATTTTTAACTTTTTCCATTAAATTGCGAAATATATATTCAGGGTTTCTTAATAACATGCTAATATATAAGGGGTGATTCTTAGATCCATTAAAAAAAAAACTTTATATGAATGTATGTCCTAAACGTCTTATCTTTTAAGATACAAGGTGTTAAAATTTTACCAAAAAAATATTTTTTTTAATGTCATTTTCATACCACTTTAAATATTTTCATAAAACTTGTGGTATGGCGTTTATGCATTAAAGAGCATTTTTTGACCAAAGAAACATTTTTTTATTTTCGACAGTATCGTCCATACTGGACTCTGACTAAATATTTTTAAAGAAAAAGGTCAATTTAAAACAAATTTAGTTGCTCGACTTTTTTTGTACGACTCACCGTTTTCCCATAAAAAAAATAAATTCACTTATTTGCATCTTATTGACCAATTCAGAAAATGTATTTAACTTTACAATAATTTATTAATAGATAACTTTAATAAAATATATATATATATATATATATATATATATATATATATATATATATATATATATATATATATATATATATATATATATATATATATATATATATATATATATATATATATATATATATATATATATATATATATATTATATATATTATTAAAAAACTACAATAGGCTTTCCTACGATTTCTTTCTACGAGTCTCTAGAAACAGGTAAAAACACGTTTAAAAAACAAGATACAAATTTTTGCCTGAAAGTCGCGATTTTCTATTTAAATTCTAGTAGAACTCGGCGACGCACACAAGCGAAATTGGGGAAAACCCGGCCATAAATCGGAAATACCAACTTCGCAATTAAGGCCTATTCTGAGTATAATTTCATTATCTAGTTACCTGGGTATAATAAACAATCACCCTTTTATTTTTAGTCTTGTCACTTGCAGAACTATTTTAGTTGAAAGCTGATGTTCGTGGAGACTATTTCATTGTGATTCAAAAGCGCCTGTGAAAATTAGTAATTTATATTCAGTTTTTCGGCAAAGTGTGGGTGAAAATTTTGTAAAGTAACTATGGAGCCTATTGCTGGTGGTAAGTAGAATATTAAAAATAATATTTATTTAAAATATTTCTTTACGTTTTTTATACTGGTGTTCTGAAAAGTTAACAATTATTATTTTTTTAAATTTCAATTTTTCACTTTTTGCTAAAATGAAAGTATGATTTCCCGTAATTTCCCGCATTTAAATTAGCTTTAAATCATTGTTTAATAAGTCCTTTGTAAGATCCCATCTTAAGTTGCTGCGATAATTTGCGATCTTGACGAGAAAATATTTTTAAAGATTTATGGTCTGTGTCCAAATTCGTATAAAATGTAGGTCCCAAACGCAACAAATAATTTTCTCCTACTAACTTAAAGAATAAATCAATTTTTATAAAATAAAACATTATTTTATAGAAAATTAAATAGAGAAATAAAAAATTGCCATATGGGTTTAAAACTCAATATGGCGACCAATTTTAAATGGCGAAATCTTATTAAAATGTATTGTTTTAATTACGTTGAACTAAGAATTAAAGAAACAGTTTTAACAATCATTCATGTAGTTTCAAAATATAAATTATAATCCAAACAGCTATTGATAATGTAGTTTTTTAGAATTAACATTCAATTCTTCAAGCTACGGTCTCAATTTTGGAGCAACACTGCTCGCCGTTTTTTTGAGAATGCTGCTAAATCTTCGGAAATTACAGGCATTGATCAAGATTTGATATTTAGATTCAGAGCAATTTTATTAACAATTTCTAGTGGTTTTCATATAAAAATTGATAGTTTTAAGGACTACTGTCATGAGACGGCCAGAAAATTTGTAGAATTGTATCCGTGGTACAATATGCCAACTTCCGTCCATAAAATCTTAATGCACAGTTCTGATATAATATCATATTTTATGGTTCCAATTGGGAAACTTGGCGAGGAAGCCCAGGAATCAGAAACAAAGATATTAAAAGATTCAGAGAATTTCATGCACGGAAGTTTTCAAGAAAACAAAACATGGAGGATATATTTTGTAATCTTTTAATATCTTCTGATCCTTTAATCTCCAATATGAAAAAATCATCTGCTAAAAAGCTTAAACAGTACGCTTCAAAAGTTTTGGCATTTTTTGATGAACCAACAGTTTCTGCTGATGAAAGTGATAGTGAAGATATTGTTTGATTTTAATTATTAAGATAGGTTAGGCTTTATTATTATTACAAAGTTATTGTTAAGTGAGGTCTGTATATACTTTAAATACTTAAATATATTACTCTTAACATGTATTTTAAATTGCTCTTATTTTTACACACAAAAGGTAGTTATAAAATTAAATAGAACAAAAACAAACAAATCATAACTTTATTTAATTTATAATAAGCAATTTTATTAACCTCAGGTATATCAAAAGTCTTGTCATTTTGGATTTTATTTCAAAAATTTTCAGTCAAAAAGCGTTTATTTCAGCGCAGATTGAAGTCGGATTGAGGCACTCAACAGTGACAAAGGCAAGTCAATTTGGAAAAAATGCAGGACTAACTATCTCAATCCTACAATTCTGTTAAAATGGTTTACCTCTCTCTCTCTCTCTCTCTCTGTTAAGTGCCTCAATCCAACTTCAATTTGAGCCGAAATAAACGCTCTTATTATGAATTTTAAACTCTTAACTGCTTAAATTGTTAAAATAATAACAGTCTAATAATAATAGTAACATTTTTCATAGAGTTTTATTTTTTTAAGGAAATAGGTACTTACACAGCGCTTATGTAATGCAATAAATGAACCCAAGGGGAGGGGGCTTTAAAAAATGTTTAAATGAACGTGTTATCTTAGTTTTAACATTTTCTTACGAATAAACATGTTTGTGATTCATATCAGTACTACTACTATTAATGGCCGGCTTTTCCCCGATTTTCGCCTGTGTGCGACGGTAGTGAGTGGTATTTCTACCACCTAATGATATCTACAGGGCTTGTTCAAAAATTATTAAGGGAAATTGATATTCAGCTCGTGTCGTTTAATCGCAATTTAAAAAAAAGGTTTACGTCAAAATTATACTTTGAGTGGGAAAAATTGAATTTTTTTTCAGGACCCTATGCACAGTTTTCTCGTATGCAGTCTATTGCTCGTATTGTTTTTCTTGAACGAGTTTTTTACCTATTTCCAAGTATTTTGGAAAAAATAGTGAAAAGGTACTTAAATAGTCCAATAAAATATGCAAAGCTTTTTTCATTAAAATTGATTCGTAAAAGAGCCAATTAAAAATAGAAATTAAATACAGCGTGTCCCACGGAGTTCTTGCCATAGGGGAAATTTTTTTACTGACAGTCGAAACAAAATCATTTTGATGTAGAAAAGTTCTGCTTATTTAAAAACTAAAAATCCCTACGCAAAAAGTTTAAAAATACCAGCAGTATACAGAGTAGCGACAAAAACGTAAAATTTATCCAAGACTAAAGTACCCTTATTTTGCAATATTCAAAGAAAAGTTATTTAAAGGAATTATTTAGAATTAATTTTTATATCTAATTACGAAATCACAGCCACCTACGAAAAAAAGGGTATTTTTTTTATTTTACATTAAAAAAATTTGTCAAAAATTAACAAAGGTAATTATCGGACCTGAAGGTAACTATGCCAATAATAACTGACATAAACACTAACATTATTTCTAGTCAGAAGTACAGTTATAAATTCAGTTAATCCATTTATCATTTTGATTTATTATGCCTCCAAAACTAACCACGGAACAGAAGATTGAAATTGTTTTAATTGTGGGTGACAACTACAAAACCTTTAGAGAAGCCGCTGAGATTTTCAATGAAAGGCATCCTGAAATATCTGTATCTCATCAAACTGTTGGACACATATTGGCAAAATTTAAAGGTAGTGGAAGTGTAGAAAACAAATTCAATAAAAAAAATCAAGTTCAGGTCGAAGATGATGAAGATTTTGACTTGCAAATTATCCAAGCCGTTGTTGAAAATCCCAAGATTTCCTTGAGAAATATGGAAAAAGTACTTCCTGGAAATGAAAGACGCTCAGTCTGTAAATCTACTGCTGGAAAAGTTCTTAAAGCAAATCATTTTCATCCCTATAAACCCATCTTTGTCCACACATTGCATCCTGGAGACTTTGATTTTCGGTTTGATTTTTCAGCTTGGTATCAAGGTATACATGAAGACGCCCCGTATCTTTATAGAAAAATATTTTTTTCTGACGAAGCTTGTTTTACGTCAAATGGAGTTGTTAGCTCCCAGAACTATCGAAGGTGGAGTACAGCTAACCCGCGGTTTGTTATCCAGTGTCGGGATCAGTTTTCTTTTAAGACAAATGTGTGGTGCGGAATTTTAGATAATCAACTGATAGGCCCATTTTTCTTCCGGGTAATATAACGTCGGATGTTTACCTTCTTTTTTTGGGAAATCAGTTGTCTGACTTTATTAATGGCCTTCCACGTGACATTAGAAATACTTTGTGGTATCAGCATGATGGTGCGCCATGCCATAGTTCTCGAGCTGTTAACGAGTTTCTTCAGGAAATGTTCCAGGGGCGTTGGATAGGAAGATTTTCAGAAATTCATTGGCCGGCGAGGTCACCCGACCTGAACCCACTGGATTACTTCCTTTGGGGATATTTAAAGGAAAAAGTGTATTCTTACCGACCATTTCAAAATATCGATAGCTTAGAAAGGATAATAACCCAGTGTGCTCGAGAAATCCCTCAAGTTGTTTCGAGAAAAGTTGTTTCAAAATTCTCCAAGTTAACAGAAAAATGCATGGAAAAAGAAGGTGGCTATATTAAAATTTGAATTATACTAATTTTCTTTTGTTATAAGTGATACATTAATTTGTTTTATATTAAAGCTTTTACTTTTTATTCCGTTCTGATTTACTGAAATACAAAAATATATATTTTTCGTAGGTGGCTGTGATTTCGTAATTAGATATAAAAATTAATTCTAAATAATTCCTTTAAATAACTTTTCTTTGAATATTGCAAAAATAAGGGTACTTTAGTCTTGGATAAATTTTACGTTTTTGTCGCTACTCTGAATACTGCTGGTATTTTTAAACTTTTTGCGTAGGGATTTTTAGTTTTTAAATAAGCAGAACTTTTCTACATCAAAATGATTTTGTTTCGACTGTCAGTAAAAAATTTTCCCATATGGCAAGAACTGCGTGGGACACGCTGTATAGAAAATATGTTTGTCAACGTTGCAATGTTTTATAATAATAAGATTAAAAATTAATAGTTTTGGTCGCAGACTCGCAACTAATTATATTTTCTATTATGTGTATTTTTATTAGATGCAAGTGTCGTTAACGGTAAAACATGTTTAAAAAGAAATAAAAAACATAATTTAAAAGCGGTATCTACAATAGGTTAGTTTTACCCAAATTAAGGACACGGACTAAGATTTTTTTCTAAAATATCATGCGCTTTTATTTGGTATCTTTATAACAAAATTGTTAGTGGTATTAAAAAAGTAATATAGTAATATAAGCATCATATGTGCTCTTTTGGGGTCAAACTTAAACTTGCAAGTAAATGGAAAACAGGTGTAAAATTAATATAAAAACAAGTTTTTAAAAGACGTTTATGAAATTTTGTGTGCCAATTTTGTGTAAAAATCAGGGATTGTATGCAAAAAGAACGAGGAATAGTGGAAATAGGGTTATTTTAATTTTAAAGTTTGATGATGGATATCTCTAAAACCAATAACGAAACGTTTCCGACTAAACACTCGTTCAAATTTGTGATCAGCGCCCCAAGAAAAAACCCGTATATCAAAATTAGTCAGAATTACCTATTTAGTTGTTTACCTAGAGTATTTCATTAAATTTTTGAATGGGCCCTCCCACTTTTTGCATTCAATATACGTCAGTGCTAATAAAATCAGTCTCAGAAGTGGTGCTGGGACATCGACACCAAACATCGATGTTGATCATCGATGTTAAGATCGAAAGCAAACATCGATGTCTTGTAACCATCGGTTGTAAAACATCGATGTTCGCTAAACATTGATATTCAAATTTGAAAGATTGCGACTTCTTAGAAAAATTAAAAAAAAAATTAGGTTAAAGTTAAATAAATATAAAATCGAAAAATATCTGAATTATAATTTTTTCTTTCCAAAAACCTAAACTCATTTTGTAAAAAAATATAAAAAGGTTTAAAACAAATAAATAAATTATGTAACAAAAAAACAAGTATTCTAAAACAAAGTATCCTAAAGTAAATAATAAATAAACATAAACAAATAATTCTGTAACAAAAAGTAAGATGTTAACTCAAATCCCAGAATTTTTTATGGACGGATTGTAAGAAAATAAGCTTAGATAGACGTTTCCCTTGCAAGATGTTTTTTGGTTCGTTTTGCAGCCAGAGTTTTACTGGATTTTGAAAATAGCCGTTTCGTTGGTACGAAAGTATCTAAAACGCTTAACAGTTTTAAAGCTTTTGGTGCTAAATTGGGATATTTAAAGGAATTTTGTTGCCACCAGACGATAGGATAGAACTATGCCAGGACGGTCATTCTCCGAAATTGAACAAATGTCGATACGCATGCCGGGCCGGGGCGATTCGCGGTGTTGCAATTCACACACAATCCATCCAAAAAAAGCAATGTTATTGGATATCGACTGGAGCAAATACTTAAAAATAAATACCTTCTACCACTCAAAAAATTAATATTTCATTTGAAGCTTGAAAAATTAAGTTTGAAACATTTTTTTTATAATATTAAACATTGAAAGGAACATTTTTTTCTAAAAGACAGGGTGTCCATTTTGTCGTTTATTTGGTCTTTATAACAAAATGTTTAAAACATCGATTTGGCATCGATGTTTGTGATATCTAACATCGATAAACATCGCTCAACACTACCCAGAAGCCATCGTGGAAGGCAATTAGCCGGGAATCTACCTCCGCAAATTGTAGTCAAGTTACGAAAAAGTTGTCAAGTAAAAGTTGTAGGGAAATTGGCAGTAAATTTTTTACATCTTGAGGACAACTTGGCTACAAAAAGTTACGGTGTTTGACTACAAGTGTTGTAGGTAGGTAGATTATCAACAACTTCTAGGCAAACTTGATTCAGTAACGAATTGTCGCTAACTTAACGTCAAATTAATAACAACTAGTGATGGGTAACTTTTTGTTCAGTATCATTGACTATCTGGGGTTATTTTAAGCGAATAATGGCCGGTTGCCCAAATTTAAGGCTTTAGCACAAAGAAATGGTCAAACAAGCAATGGGGATTGGCTAGATTGAAGACTTAAGAAACCCTTAATGCTAAGGGTCTCTTAAAATTGTTGGTGCAACCGGCCATTAAGCGAATAAAACACTATCATATCACACTTTTATTTTGTTTGAATTTACTATACATCTAAACATTACGCGCCATCTCGAACAGACAAAAAAGACTAACGTAGACGGAAAACGTCGGTATTACAGAACCCACAAAATGTCAAATGAAAAGCTAAAACGTCAGTCAAAAAGATACAATTTGTGTGTTTATGATTTAAAAATAATATTTTTAGATATCAATAATTTAATATAAGATAAAAATTTTGGTTAATTTAAAATGTATTCTTACTTATAGTTACTGTGGAATTATTTTTTAATGTATTAAAACTCCACAATAAATATTTTTTATTAAATTGTGGAAAATTACAATTTTTTAGGTTAGATTTAGTGTCAACAACAAAAAAAGAATAAAAGGATTTTTATTTGAAAAAGCCATATCGGAAAAATGATTTCCACTAATGGTAAGTAGGTAAGTGGTTTGGTTTTAAAATACATGTTAAAGAAATGCTATTTATTATTGTATGTCCACACTATATTTTGAGGTTAAAATTTTTCCATTTAAATTTATACTAGTATTGCTTTAATTTTCAGAATTTTGGAAAATTTTTTTTACAATACCTATGCATGAATTGTAACTGAAAATACACAAAGTTTCTCTGAATAACTTGAACAAAAATTGGCTGTTTATTATGTTTTATGGTTTTATTTTCATTTTATATTTTAAGCACTTGTAGCAATACCTATACTCGAATGTTGAAAACTAAATAAAAATTCGCTTTTTTATTATATTAACGAAAAAGAAAGCTATAACCGCTATTTCTGCTCCTTTACGTTAATAATACCTTTTGCTAATAGATGGCGCCAAAATACCGAAAAAATTAATGGTCACGGCGCATTCACCATTTTAAATATAAATTTGATTGCTGCGGACTTTAATAAAAAGCCGAGAAGTATGCCAGTTACCCCAAATAGGGTTGTTTTTAATTTTTAAAACAAAACCAGTTGATGAAAACCCTAAAATTAAACAGTATTTTATGCTAACAAAATAAGTTTAGCCAAAGAATTAAACAAAAATGTATATAATCCCACTATAAACTTCTGAGATCTTTAAAAATATTGAACTGAAAGTTGCGGCAGTGCCAGTTTTAACCAATTTTGGAATACGGGAGTTATTTGGGACGTTAATCATAATCCTTAAAGAATCTGTAGTTGGAAACATTACATTTTCTAGATATCCATCATCAAACTTGAAAAACACACTAACCTTTTGTCACTTATTCTTCTTCTTTTTTACACAATTCTTGATTTTTACACTAAATTGGCACACAACATTTTACAGACACCTTTTAAAAACTTGTTTTTGTATTTATTTTTTACCTTTTTTCCAAATAATTGCAAAGCTTTACTTTTAAGCGCTGCAACCATGTATACACTACGGATTTTTTTCACCAAACATGCGTTTAAAAGTCAAGCTTCGCAAATTGATAAAAAAAGGGTAAAAAAAAATTAAAATAAGTTTTTATAAGGTATTTATGAAATATTGTGTGCCAAAGTGTTAAAATCAATAATTCTTTGCAAAAAGGGGGAATCTGGTAAAAATAGGGTAAGTTTTGATGATATACAGTATGTCCAGGGAAAAGGTGTTGAAGAGAAAAAACTTTTTTATTTTTTTTATTTTATTAAAAAATTTCTCTTTTATAAAAAAATTTTGCTACTTCTAAAGTAAGATTGGGATAGAAACATTTAAATATTTTATACGGGGTGTTCGAAAAAATTGAAAAACTTAAAATGGTACAAGAGTAAGGTGCATTTATTTGATAAGATATAGAAATAAGTTACTGGGAAAAGTTGTTCAAAATTAAAAGGAGTCTCTAATACCAATTTTTAAAAAAAATCGGTCTACTTTTATTTATTTGTAATTAAATTTATTTTAATATCAATTTAAATTTTTAATATCAATTTTGTCAAATTTTTTGCTGTTAAGTAAGCATTTAAAGGTGACGTTACTGCGGCTAATGAATTATAAAAGCAAAGTGTCAATAAAACTGGTCACTATCAACCCCTTTTAGTACAATAATGAGTTGTTAATTTGGAATTAGTTAAGTTAATTATTATTAAAATATGAAGAACATGATAAATAAAACTCTATTTTTTTTTACCACTAAAATGTATTCACAATTATTGTTACTGCAGTTTCAACAACTAAAAATTAGCGAAATTATTCACAAAAATTTTTTTTTTAATCAATCTAAAAAAAATTTAACATTTAAAATCACACAATAGTTCTCAATCAGATATGCAAACACAACAGCCCAATAACACTTTCAGTGAAAAGGGGGCATAAATTTATCAAATGTAAATTTCAGTAATCAAGAAATTGATTTACTTTCCAAAAAAAGGCCAAAATTTTCACCCCATATAAATAGTAAAACTATTATGGATTCTATTATCTCGGAAAGTGCACTAGCACTCAATAAAATAAAAGATACAGAAAACACAGACATAACAACAGGAACCATCAAAAAACATATAAATTCCGCCAATTTACATTCTAATACTACAGATTCAAACATAGTTAAAAGCATAAATAACAAAACAAAAAAAAGATCTAAAAAAAAAAAACAGATAAGTAAAAAAGCAACAGTTATCATACCAAAGTTGAATATATGAATAAAATAGAAGAATTTATTCAATCCGAAGATATAACAGAAACTAAAAGTGATCCTACAAAATATTTTCAAAAAAAAACTAAAACAAACTCTATCAAACACAACAGAAATTTTTTTAGAATACGACAAAAAAAAAATGATCAATATGAACCCCCAAGCCCCCCCAAATATATGGTTAAAAAAAAACATAAACCGGGAAACCCTATTCGCCCAGTTGTATCATACATAAACAGCCCCACTAGAGAATTAAGTATTACCCAAACTCAATGTTCAAACAACAAACCCAAATTTTTAAAAAACCAAAAAAAAGCTTAAACAACTCACTAGATCTTGTTCAAAAACTTAACAAAAAAACTCCAAATTCAATGTTATTTTCCCCTTTACATAAAAAGCATGTTTTCTAATATACCAACAAACGAATGCTTAGTACTTATTGATGAAATTCTACAAAAATCCAATATTAATCCTATAATTGCTACCGAAATTCTATCCTCTTTTGAAACATGTTTGTCACAGACGTATTTCCAGTTTAATAATAAGTTCATTTAACAAAACAGGCCTACCAATGGGTTCGCCTTTTTCCCCCCTTTTGGAGATATTTTCATGTCAAAAAGAAAAAAAAAATTTTAGTTCAGATCTAGGAAAAAAACCAATTCACTTTTGGTACAGATATGTTGACGATGTTCTCCCCCTGCTTTAAAGGTACAAACAGACAACTTCAGAATTTGTTACATTATATTAACAGTGTTCACCCAAAAATTCAATTCACTTTAGAAAAAGAAGACAACAATGAAATAAATTTCAGATCTAACCATATCCCCCGTAAATAATCAGTGCACTTTTAAAGTTTATCGAAAACCAACATTTACAGGTATTACTATCCCCAATGACTCTTTTTCCCCCTATCCAACATAAACTGCTGCATACAATTCAATGATACATAGAGCACTCTTTTTTTCCCTCTCTGAAGAAGAGCTACAGAGAGAACTTTGACCTTTTAAAAAATTGCACAATCAAATAAATTCTCCAAACAAACCATAAAGAAATTAATAACCAAAAAAAAAAAAAAGCTTAGCTTTTCAATTAATCTATCCAAAAATTAAAGATCAAGAAAATAAACCAAAAAAAAGTATCCTTATCGTATTGCGGGGGCCCTATCAGAAAAAAAACCAAAACTTATCCAAACACAATATTAAAGTTGCTTTTAAATCTCAGAACAATATATCAAATATTATTTATTAACGCTAAAGATAAAAAACCCAAAAATTTAATAAATCAGGAGTTTATAAGTTGAAATGTTCAGAATGTGATAAAATTTTTTATAGGACAAAGCGGAAGGAGCATAAAAACTCGCTATTTAGAACATTTTAGATCATATAGACTACAAAAAACAGACTCTACTTTTTTTTAATCATTGTTTAGAACAAAAACACAAATTCCCCAATTTAAAAAAATATAGAAATATTACACTATTCAACCAAGGGCCATAAATTAAACTATCTGGAATCCCTAGAAATATACAAAGGCAATAAAAATAATAATGTATCTGCTTAATGACCAAACCGAACTTGTATTTTCCCCTCTATTTACTGTCGCCCAACCATAATAAACTGTTAATTGCTCCCCGCTTCCTAAAATATATTTACCACTTAGAGGTATAAATTCACCCCCTTTTTTTGTATTGGGGACTTTAGTCTGAAAAAGATTCTTGTTTGAAAATGACTCTGTGAGTTGAAACTGCAGTAACAATAATTGTAATACATTTTTTTTGGTAAAAAACATAGTAGTTTTATTTATCAAAGGCCCCTTATGAAAATTTCCAATAAAAAACGGCTAATGGGGTCAATTTTTTTTTTTAAAAAAAAATTTTTTTTCCCCCAATTAATAAAAGTAGGCCAATTTTTTTTGAAAAAATTATATAAGAAACTATCTTTTACTTTTTTTAAAAACTTTTTTTCCAGTAACTTATTTCCATATCTTCTCAAATAAATGCACTTTACTCTTGAACCATTTAAAGTTTTTTTTAAATTTTTTGAGTACCGCGTATAAAATTTGTTAAAAAATTTTTATCCCAATCTTACTTTAAAAAGTAGCAATTTTTTTTTTTAAAGTAGTTTTTTTTTTAAAATTAAAATAAAGAAGTTTTTTTTAACACCTTTTTTCCTGGACGGGGGGAAGAAAAGGGGGGTTTAGTGGAAAAATTCTTTATTTTTTTAAATTTTTTGAAAAAAAATTTTTATAAAAAAAATTCTATTTTTTTGAGTAAGATTGGGATTAAAAAAACATTTTTTATACGCGGTGTTTAAAAAATTTAAAAAATTTAAAAAATTTTTTTGCTTTATTTTTAAAAATGGAAATAAGTTACAAGAAAAAAGTTGTTCAAACGTAAAAAGGAATCTCTTATACCAATTTTGAAAAAAATTTAAATTTTTTTTTTTGTAAATTTTAAAAATTTATTATCAATTAACTAATTTAAAATTTTTTTTTAGTAGGCGTTGATAGTGACAAGCTTTATTGACACTTGGCTTTTATAATTCATTAGCCGCAGTATCGTCAGCTTTAAATGCTTACTTAACAGCAAAAAATTTGATTATAAATTGATATTAAAATAAATTTAATCAAAAATAAATAAAAGTAGGCGGATTTTTTCAAAAATTGGTATAAGAGACTACCTTTTAATTTTGAACAACTTTTCCTAGTAACTTATTTCCATATCTTATCAAATAAATGCACTTTACTCTTGTACCATTTTAAGTTTTTTTAATTTTCTGAACACCCCGTATAAAATATGTTAAATGTTTCTATCTCAATCTTACTCTTAGAAGTAGCAAAAATTTTTATCAAGAGTAGCTTTTTTCGATAAAATCAAAAATAAAAAGTTTTTCTCTTCAACACCTTTTCCGTGGACATACTGTATATCTCGAAAATAAAATCTGAATAAAAAAATCAATTTGTGATTAACTATTTAAAAAAACTTCTTATACCAAAATCGGTCAAAATGCCGCAACTTTGAAGACAATTACCTAAAAAAATATCGAACATAAAGTTAATTTACTTTATTTACTGTTCAGGAAATGAAGCAGAAAAAATGGCAAAACCCCGCAATTTTTTCGTCCCGCATAGATTTGCATAAAAATTTGGAATTAGTTTCATCTTACCTTCGACTTCAAATTCTATATAATGCCGATGAGCGCTGTTTCTTTTATAAGGTTTAAAACTACCCCTAATTGTCAAAACCTAAAAAATACCATTTTATACCTTAAGATGAGTATAATTTGGTTTGAATTGGTTAAATAATAATTGGTTTATGCTATGAAATACAATTTCAGAATATATTAACCCTTAAAAATCAACTCTTATTAAGGCTTAAAGTAAAAAAAATATTTACCCTAAAAAAATTAGTTATTTTAAAAATAGATTATCAAAACGCTTTTAATATGGTTAATAGAAAAACAATTTTATCACGAGTAAGCGAATATCTTCCAGAATTTTTACCATTTATAGCCCAATGTTATGATAATCCGAGTTTACTTTCTTACGGTGATCAACATATTTTTTCTCAAAGAGGTGTCCAACAAGGAGATCCTCTTGGACCAGCTCTTTTTAGTTTAGCAATTCATCCACTTATTTTATCATTAAATACAGAAATAAATCTTTGGTATCTAGATGACGGTACACTTGCTGGAAACCCAAAATCGGTTTTAGATAATTTTCATAAAATAATCAAAGGAAGTAAAGATTTGGGTTTAAATTTAAATTTTGATAAGTGTGAATTAACTGTTTTATCTAAAGATCATTCCAATATACTATCAAATTTTTTAAGTGTTGTTCCTAATCTGTCAGTAATTCCCATTTCAAATTTTAATTTATTAGGAAGTGCTTTTTCGTCAAATGAAATTGAATACTCAATTAATAAAAAGACAGAATTTTTAAAATCTCTTAGCACCAAATTAAAATTTATAGACTCACATATTTCCTATTATTTACTAAAATTTTCCTTTGCCATACCTCGAATGTCTTATTTGTTAAGATGTTCACCTTGTTGGAAATCTCCAGAATTACTTTGTAATTTTGATAATGTATTACAAAGTTTAGTTCAAGACATAACAAATTGTAATATTAAATTAAATTCTTGGTTACAAAGCACTCTTCCAGTAAAATTTGGAGGTCTTGGAATAAGAGATACATCCACCCTATCTATTTCTGCCTTTTTAGGTTCAATCAATGACGTGTCAGGTTTACTTTCCAAAATTTTACCTTCCTATATTCTTGCGACAGTAGATAATGATTTCAGCAATTGTTTTGTAAGATGGTTATCTGTTTGCAATCTTCAAAATCAACCACAAGAATTACCAAAAAAACAGAAAGATTTTGACTTTTTAATTTGCCAAGCTCGTCACAAATATATTACAAACATGTGCCAGACAAGTGAAGATAAGGCACGTCTACTTGCTTTTCAGGCCCCTGAAAGTAATGCTTGGATTAACGCACTTCCATCTTCGTCCTTGGGAAATTTGTTAGACAACAAAACATTCCATATTTCCATCGCTCTCAGACTTGGTCTGCCTGTGTGTGGAGAGCACACCTGGTTTGCGGCGAAAATGCTGATATTTATGGCCTACATGGGTAAGCTGCAAAAAAAGGCAGGGCGTTCTTCTAGACACAGTCAGATAAATTAATTATCAAAAGAGCTCTGATTTTAGCTGAAAATCCTTCTGTATTAGAGCCTCTTGGAGTTTGCAGAAGCGATGGAAAACGGTAGATGGAATGACCTTAATTCCCTGGAAATATGGAAAACAATTACTTTGGGAGCTACTTGCAGCCATACACTTGCAAATCCTATCTGGACAAAACTTCTTTAAATTTTTTAGGTGCGGCTGCTCGTATTGCCGAGAATAAAAAAAATCTGAAATATAAAGAGCTTGAGAACGCTTTATCTTCTTTCCTTTTTCTGTTGGGAAAATTTTGGCCCTTTGGTAAAGAGGCTAAGGGTTTTATTAATGAAAATTTTAAAAAAATACAATGCAAAAAATTCCCCGAAGTTTCATCATCCAAAGAATTGGTTTAGCTGTGCAAAGGGGGAATGCAGCATCGGTCCAAGGGAAAAATCCAGGAAGACCTAGGACTTGATGAAGTTTAAAGTTTTAAAAATAGATTAAGTTTTTTTTAATTTTTAAAAATTTTTTTTATTTTTAAAAATTTTATCTTATTTATTTACATGTAATAACGAATAAGATTTAATATGTTAATATATTACATAATTAATACTTATCAGAAATAAAAAGTTATGTTTTTTAAACATAGCTTCTTCATTTTTAATGAAAATTTTTTTTAGAAATGATTTGTAGGGTTTTTCAAGAGCTACAGTGCTAATCCATGTAGGACGAAAAAATTGCGAGACAAAATGCTTTATTTCCTGTACCATTATATCCATTTGTTTTTTAAATACACTTTTAGTGACACTTTAACATGGAAATTGACATTTCCAATAGCACATCCAGCAACACTGTTCACCAAAAGTCAGAAACAGACTCTACAAATATGACAGTGTCAAGCGAAATTGACAACATCATCAGATCATTAGTGGCAAATTCGGACATTATTTTTAAAAGTCAACAAAGAGGTGAATCTGAACCGAACGAGAATGAGAAAACGGAAATAGCCTTGAAAATATTTAATGAAAATAAGACGAATTTTTAATGAAGTTTGGAAAATATTTGAACATTGAACAGTTAAGATTTTTCGAGCAATTTACTGAAGCGAAAAACGAACCTGCCGATTTTGAGGAGATAAGAATTGTTCTTGACGATTTAAAAAGAACGTTTACTAAAGATGGAAGACAGATAGAAATTAAAAATAGAAGGTATTTATATCTATGTTGTTTTAGTATTTCTAATTTACGTGGGTCAATGTTTAGAAAAAGAGTTGCGGGTAATTCTTTTGAAAGTTCCGGCAACGCCAATTTTGACTAATTTTGGTGTACAGTAACGGCCATTAAATCTTGGAAAATTCTTTTTTCCTTTCGTAAAATAGGCTTATGCCACCTTTACTAATAATACAGGATCCCACTGCTCGATTCTGCATGTATCTGTTTTTGATACAACCAATTTTAAATGAATGTTAAGGAAGTATGCAATGAATTAGGATAGGTTGCCTATAAAAAATTAGCCGCAATTATCTGTAATTAATTTTTATAGATTAATTCGCTGACATAACTTGCAACTAATGTTTTTTAAATGATTTTACGACATTTGAAAGATAATAATAATGTCACACAGCGTTAGGGTTGCCACCAAACAGGTATCAGCGAAATTGTTCACACTTACCTGTTTTTTTTTATTTTTAATAAAAATTAAATTTTAATTATTTACAAAAACCTGGTTGGCCATTAAAAATGGCCCAGGGCAATCTTCTGATTCAATGAAAATACCCCAATGGAACGAAGGAGAAGATCAGCTTGGTTATTTTTAAAGATTTGCAAAAAAATATAATATTTTTATTATATTATTATTATTATTATAATTATATAAGGAAAAAATTTTAAATAATTAATTATTTAATTATTAAATATTAAAAAAGGGGGTTTGGAAGGTCGCTTAAATGTCTTGGGGGGTGTAGGGGGCCATTTAGCTTTTGAAAATATTTTAAAAATTTAAGGTTTCCGAGAATTCATTTTGAAATTTAAATATAAATTATAAATGAAAAAATTTAACGAATGCTTTTTTGGGGTTCAAAGGGGAAAATATTTTTCTAAACTCTCGACTTTATCTTTCTTGGTATTGTTTTATTTAAAACCTGTCTTGCTCTTATTGAAAGTTCTCGAATTTTTTATTAAATTTTTTATAATTTATTATATAAATAATTTAAAATAAAAATCCCAAGGTGTCAAGTCCGGGATTAGCAACAATTTAGGGAATTGGCCACCTTGCCATAGGTTTTGGGAAAAAAATTTATAAATTTTCTTAGTTAAACAAATACTGGACATGCTTTTGGAAAAACAATTTCATACATCTGTTGTCTTCTTCAAGAAATTCTGGAAGAACAATTTCAAAATTTAGATAGTTCCCCCTTTAATCTTTCGGCAAAAAATAAGGACCGATTAACTTTTGGCCAAAACGCCCCCATAATTAACAAAATTTGGCTGGAAAGACACCTGTTTTTCCATGGGATTTTCGTGCTTTCAGTATTCAGCAAAGAAAATTAAATTGCCTTCCCTTTTGAAAAAAAGGATTCTTCCGCCAAATAATGTTTTCCCAAAAACCGTTAATTCTCAAAGTTACATTTAAAAAAACTCAAAAAATTTGGCTTCTCCAAATAGGTCACCATTTTCAAGTCTTTAGGAAAGAAAATTTTTTCCTTCAATCATCGTACTAAACCTTCCATAACGACAAACCAAGATCAGCAGCAACTTTCCTAGTACTTGTAGTGGGATCATCTGCAAACGCTTGGGGGATTAGATCTTGACTTCAGGAGGATGTCGACCTGGGGGTACACCAGGTTCATTAGGGTTTTACTAAAAGGGCGGAAGTTTGTAAAAACGTGACATTACAATCTTCCCAGAAAAAGCTCTTGGTACAACCGTCGTGCTTGTAGTCCATTGCCATCTGCTCTGCCATACATGTAAACGATATCTGCGTACTCTTCTGGACTGACATTCACGAATTATTATTGACCTGTTCGGAAAGGAATAAATCAAGATTGTTTTAAATTTATTTTTAATGCACGCAAACTAGTTTCTTTTTATCAGTATCACAAAAAAGCGAAAATATTTATTTATTATTTGTTTGCAGTCAATTTATTTTTG
Organism: Listronotus oregonensis; assembly: GCA_019359885.1. Lineage (NCBI taxonomy): Eukaryota > Metazoa > Arthropoda > Insecta > Coleoptera > Curculionidae > Listronotus > Listronotus oregonensis. Next base: position 5,785 of record JAHBCN010006046.1, on the reverse strand, counting down.
TGTGTGTTCTCTAAATAAAAAAAAAACACAGTTTTAGGTATTTATGACCACAGCCTGTTGTTCTTTTAGTGATGGGGGGGAAAAAAAACGCATATTTTCAAAAAAAAAAATCGAAAATCTCCAATAAGTCGAAAACCGTAAGACTTTGTACTAAGGCATGTTTGGCTTAAAAGATTCTAAATGGTCTGCCCTATCACCTCCCCAAGACTTTCTACCCCCCCTTTTCCCAAACACCCTGTATATTTTTATTTTATATATATATATATATATATATAATATATATATATATATATATTATATATATATATATATTTTATATATATTTTATATATATATATATATATATATATATATATATATATATATATATATATATATATATATATATATATATATATATATATATATATAAAAATAAAAAAAAAAAAAAAAAAAAAAAAACAGGGTGATTCATAAGTCGGGGAAAAAAAAGGGGCCCCCCGTACTATTTTTTAATTTTGAAACGAAATTAAGAATTTTTTTTTAAAAATTTCCCCCTTTTTGTTCATAAGATATTTGCATAAAATGAAATAGTTAATTAGTAATAAAAATCTAGTCGCTGTATTAAAACTATACGTCGTATGTGAAAATAAGTGTTGGTAAATACTGGGAAAAAAATTAAAATTTTAGATATTAAATTATTAGGGGGAAAAATGGTACATAACAACAAATAACATTTATTATTTTCCAAATACAAAAAAAAAAAAAAATGTAAAAAAAAATTTTTAAAAAATGTTCAAAAATTCCACCATTCTCACGGATGCAAGCATGATTTTGGGGTTTATTAATAATTGTACACCTCTGCAAAATTTTTGTAACCTTGAATATGCTGTACAGCATTATTAATTATTTCCTGCAATTGCCCCAACCAGTTTTTTTTTGTACAGCATAAACCATCTGTTTCAAATGGCCCCAGAGATAAAAGTGAAGGGGTTGGGTCAGGCCCCCTTTTGGGGCCAACGAACAGGCCCCTCTCTCCCTATCCATTTTTTGGTGCACCACGTGTGGTGGTGCACCATCTTTGGTACCACTTCGGGTTCTTTAGGTTGAGAGGCAAATCATCCAGCACAGTATTTTCAATTTTTTTTTCCCCCAAAAATTCCGAAAATTAGCATTCAATCGGGGGGGGAGAACTTGGAGAGGTAACAATTTTTCCGTTAAAAATGCCACACCAGGTGTTGATGCAAAAAACTTTGCTGAAAATTGCGAACTCTTATTGGTGGGGATTTTCTAGTGACCAAATGTGGTTGTTGCGGAAATTATTAATACCATCTCTGGTAAAAATTTTATTGTCCGCCCCGGTCTCTCGAATAAACCCCGGGTTTTTTCATTGTGTTGTTCTAATAACCACTGAAAAAAAAAAGACGTTGTTCTGTGTCACCTGGTTGCAAAAATTTTGCACTTTTTTCCGATGGTAAGGATGGAGAAAATTCTTCCTGATTTAAAGTTCGCCAAGCGAAACTTGAGTAAGTTGGATACATGTTGCAATTCGTCGAGTACTAATTTCTGGTTTATCAAAAACCGAATCAATTACAGCTTCCCCTTGTTGTACTGTATGACTTCTATTACGGCCGCTTTTAGGACGCTTACCAATTCCACATTCCCAAGTCTTTGAAAGGAGTCAGAAAAAAAAAGTCTAGAAGGTTGCCTTTTTTTTGGAAAAACCCCTGCTGATACTCACGACCCTTTCTAGACGAAACCCCCTGCTGATACTCCCACAAGCTGCTAGACCATTTCCGTCACAAAAACCCTAGATATAAATGATATCAGCATATTCTTTTTTTTGGGAAACTCCATCTTCTTGTAGCTTTTACAATAACAAATTCAAATGCATTTAACTGTTGACAACTGTCAAATTTAATTTCACATATGGCGTCTGGTGTTAATGTGCTTACTAGATTAAGGAGGCTCTTTATTTTTTTTTTTAATTATTTCGTCGGTAAAAGTTTGAAGAAAAAAAATCTGGGAAAAAAAAAGGGGAATTTAAAAAAAAAGTATTCTTCATTTTCGATTCAGAATTAAAAAATGAGTGCGGGATCCCATTTTTCGCCTCGACTTATGAATCACCCTGTATATACTACAATGATTCTCTTTCACAGATACGAAGCTCTTCAACAAATGATCAAAGACGATTCCTATTTTTCCGAAATTGAAATGATGAAACGACACCCCCTGTTATACGAACAACTTGTAGGACAATATTTATCGGATGAGGAAAAGAGAGAAAGGGACAAATACGAGATGAAAGAAGATGTCACTTTTGTGAAGATTTTAATGGAAGGAATTGAGAGGTTTGAGTTTCTTTTTGTTGATATAAAACTTGATATATTGATTGATATATGATAATATTTTTGTTACGCTCTGTATATTTCCAATAATTTGGGTAAATGTGGATAAAAAAACCCAACCTTAATTTGTTTTAGGGATAATGCAGAACTTTCGAGAAGAATGCAGCAACAAAAAGAAGATAGCCAAATGGAGCAAAGCGATTCTTCGGATGAAGAGCGAGAAGTAGATGAAATAACGGTCTCTACAAAAAGCGCCAGGCCATCTACATCTAGGTGGGGAGAGTTTGAGGAAAATGAAATTCAGGTAAATTTCTTCTGAAAATTTGGGAAAAATAGTTTTTGATATATGCGTATATTAGAAATCCATTTATATACAGTGTGTCTCAAATTGGTGGTGATGTACTCTAGAATATGTTTTATTTGTTAATTAATTTTAATGAAATTAATATTTTAGGCGACGAAAAGTAAAAAAAGGGCACCCATGATAACAGCTTCGGAAAGGCGTTTGCTAAAAGAAGAATTTATAACGACGATGTATCAAAGTTTTTTAGATGGTAACGATAAAGAGTTTTTCGATTACACAACAGTGGATGATAACGGGTAGGACCAATAAAAAGAATAAACTTGGCTGTTTTTTTTGTAAACTGGCCTGCTCAAAAAATATATATTTTTATTGATTTTTTTTAGATATGATAATATAGCTGAAATGGAACACGACGCAGAAGACAAATACTTCGACAGTGAAGATCCCGATGAAGACCAAATTTTAAGAGAAGAAGCACGAAACGAGAGTAGCGAAGACGAGTTGGATATTTACATGAATGCTTTAAATCAACATCCAACTGTATGCGAGTTGGCGAAAAATATAAACAATACCTTATAGGTTTTTTATTGGGTCTGTAAATAATATTAAATAAAAGTTAATTTTAGGAATTATTTGTTTCCTTTTATATTACCACGTATTTATAGGCTTGACCTTTAAAGTCGCAAAGTATTTGAGAGAGTTAATAGAAATTTCTTAGAAAATGGTTCGTTTGAGCGCCTTCGTGGGCAAGCACGGCCCAGAGGGGATTATGTTTTGGGGAAAAAGCACTTCAGCAAATAGAAGATAACCCTAAAAATGGGGAAACAGACCATTGGCTAGACACATTAACATCCCTTTTAAAACAATTGTAAGGGTTTTGGGGTTTTACCATAGTTACCCATAATTACATCGAATATTTATTTATTTTAGCGGGGAAAAAGGGGCTCAAACGCAAGGTCTTTCACCCATACCCCGTACCAGAGGGTTCAAGAGTTGTACCTAGAGATTTCCCACCCAGGATAGAGTTCTGTCGATGGATTTTGGGACAGGGAAAATTTTTTTTGCAAAATTGTGTGGTCGGGGTGAGGCCACTTTTTTTTGGGGTAAAGTTTTTAAATATACATAACACCCATTTTTTGGGGGGACGAAAATCCGAGAGCAGTGCGAAAAACCCAAATTTTTAAAATGGGTTTCCCCGTAAATGTGTGGGCGGAATAATTGGAAATGAATTGGTCGGTCCAACTGAAATGCCCAAAACTCAAACAATGAGAGATATTTGAACTTTCTTAAAATCACTTGACAGAATTTTGGAGGATGTTCCCCCCTTTTTGGGTCAGGATGGGAATGTATTTTCAACACGACCCCGGGGGCCCCCGCTTATTTCGGGGTTCCCCCTTCGAAACTGGTTGGATGAGAAAAATGAAAGATGGATAGGCAAAAAATTCCCCCGTCTTGGCCAGCGATCGCCGGACTTAAATCCACTCGACCATTATTTTTGGGGTCAATGTGCAATGTAGTTTATGCAACTGTGGTCGATACGCGTTAGGACCAAGGAAGTTTAAAGGTGTGTGGAAAAAACAATACTGTAGAAAAAAAATTGTCCAGGCGTGCAGGGCAGCGGGGGAAAAAGGGGGGTTGGCCCCGCGGAGTTTGCGCAATAAATAGTAGGTCAGAGCCGGACTTCCATAATTCTTTGTTACTATCTATAATGTTGACATCATCTGATATAATATGGAAAGAATAGATGGCGCCACTTTACAGCCTTCTATTTAAATAATCGATATTTTTGGGAGTTGTTTTTTTTCAAAAATCTTAGTAAATAAAAAAAAACCCGTTTTTTAAAAAAAAATTTCAAACATTGTATGATAGTTTCATTTTTAGCAACCCAAATTTTTTGATAAAAGAAAGGCAAGATAGTGTAAATGAGTTTAATCTTATCCAAAAGTGGTTGCACTTTAAAAAAATGAAAAAATTTTTTTAAGTTTTTTTGGCATATACTTTCCACTAATAACAAACATTCATGAAAAATAACAGTGGTTAATAATGTTTAGTAACCTTTGGTACCTAGGTACCCCCTTTTAACAGTAACCGTTAAATATTATGTGTCTACAGTATGTTGAGCTTAAAAGTTGATAATGTAAGTTTAAAAAACCCAAAAAACTAATTTTTTTTTAAACAAATAAAAAAAGCAAAAAGGAACTTTAAATAAAAAAATTTTTCTTTTTTTTTTTTAATTAGAGGGGCCTTTTAAATTAAAAAAATTTTCCTTTCTGCCCAGTAATTAATAATTTTATCCTTTTTAAAAAAAAGTACTAAATTATTAAATGAAATAAAAAATACCCAAATGTAAACCTTATTTCTTTTTTTAAAAAACCCCAGAAAACACAAAAATTTGGAAATCATCTAAAAAATAGTTAAGATTGCCTTACTTTTTTCTCACTGCTATTTCCTATGAAATTTTCATTTTCTATAATTCATAATTGATGTATTATTATTTATTGGTTACCTTACTTTACGTCCCAAAGAAGCACCTAATTTAAATATAAGAAATACTTACCTAATAAAAAACCGGGTATGTTACCCTTAGATTTGCAAGACAAAAAAACCCCCCAACATCTAGTTTTTTTTGGCAAAAAAAATTAAAATTTTTTTTCCCCTTTTGGAAAAAATTTTATTAAAAAAAACCCCAAAAAAAAAAAATTTGGGGGGGGGGCCAACTTACAGTTTTTTTCATACTGGGGGGAATTTTTTTTATCGAATGGGCCAAAAAAATTTGGGGGGCCATCACCTTTAAACTTTTCCCTTTGGTTTTGGGCCTATTGCAGCGAATTATTCCAAATTGAAAAATTTTAAAATTAAAAAAAAAATTTTTTTTAAAATTTTTTGGGGAACTCAAAGCATTGCCGTAGAGCTAGACATTTTGGAAAAACTACCTATTTGTGCACCTTTTAAAAAAAGTAGTTATTTCTATTTTTGTTTTAATTTTATTTTGCCAAAATATTTTTAATAAAAATTAATATTATTTTTTTTTGTTACGTTGTAAAAATAATTTTATTATTATTTGTTTTCAATTTTTTGTGTTTTAAGAGCATAAAAGCTTCCCGTTGGGATAGAAAATTTTTTTTTATCAATACACTTGTATGGACGTTATTTT
>JAHBCN010006045.1:0-51366 GCA_019359885.1 Listronotus oregonensis | reverse complement strand
TTCGTGATCAATTACTTTAATATCAAAAAGTTTGCCCTTTTTAATATACTTAGTATCATGCGCCTTCTAGTGATAGTCGCCAACTTAATCGTTTAACTTTCAAGCCATCTTCATTATACTAATTTTTATTTTAAAGCATGGTACAGCTTTAAAATAAAAATTAGTATAATGAAGATGGCTTCGAAAGTCAGTAAACGAATTAAGTTGGCGACTTTATGTTGCTGGACATTAAATGGTTAACAAAATACGATTTACGACCATACTTAATTAAACATTCTGTATTTTTACCATACACCACACGTTAGGGATCCAAAAGATCTTTTAATGTTATATAATCAACATAACAGAACCACCTATTTAAATCCTTAGAAAAACCTCTTTATAACGTAAGTTTTATAACGTGGATGTTTCAGAATATGTGTTAGGCCCAACCAATGCAAAATACGTAACGAGGCCGTGTAAGTTTCGAAACCAAAACGTTGTATTTTTAACGTAACTACGATTTTGTTAAGTTGAAGGAAATATAACGAAACTATTAGGTTCAAGGCGCTGTTATTGTTTCAAGATGATTAGCGTAACAAAGGAACAAGAAAACATAAATGTAACGTAATTAAGATGATTTTTTGCTTAGTGGGGGGTGAGGCGAATCAGATGGATTGCTACGTTTTTCTTATAATTTATTTACGTTTATAAAATATTTATCTATGTCAGAGCAGTCAAAACTTGAAGTACTTAAAGTAAAAGTTTACTTTAAGATCTTTTCTGTACTTAAAGTATTTTACTTGAAGTACTTTTTATTAGAAAGTATTTGTACTTGTACTTGATTAATTCATATTAAAATACTTGATCTTTTACTTGATTTGACCAAGTAAATTACTTAAAGTATTTTTCTAAATTCTTGAAGTATTACGATGTACTTGAAGTAAAAAAAGTACTATAAGTACATAAAAAGTACTTCAAGTAAAAAGAAATCAGTCATGTAGTACGTCAATTTATTCACGATAGATAATCGCGCAAACAGGTTAAAACGAGAAGATCGGCCGACCTTTGCTGACTCGGATACATTATAGCTCTTAATTCAATTGTTAATGGTACCAAGAATGGTAAAATTACACCTATTTTAAAATACCTTTAATATGATAGTTATAGTTGGATCATTTTTAAAACGAAAATTTGTGCGCCCTTCGAAAAGAAATAAAAAGTAGCAAAAAGATTTGGTTTAAACTGCGGCTGCCCTTGAATTTTATAATGTGCCGCTTCCCGCACGTGTGTATAATAATAGACCATATAAAAAGCAAAGGCGACCGACAATAAAAATTAAACCTTTTTGTTACTTTTTATGTTTTTTTTTAATGGCACCGAATTTTTATTTTAAAAATATTCCAACTATAAAACATCAAAATATGGTATAAATATTAGTTTAACAATTTTTGGAAAATATTTTTTAATTTGTTTCTTACACCACTTAAAGATACCTGTATTTAAAATTTTATTTCACAATCTACATATCTCGCCACTTTCTTCTCTTCAAGCTCTTCTACCAGCTCTATTATTTTTTTAAATACGAAAACTTGTTTTAAATAATACTTATAATACTTAAAGGTTTATGACTTTAGGGTACGTGCATTAGTTTAACATAGATTTGTTGTTAGAGAAAGAAGAAAAATTATGATTTATTAGAAGGCTAAAACTGCAAAAAATATTGGGTCACTAGTTTTGGGAGGTCATAAGGTTATAAAATATAAAATATAAAAAAAAATGCATTTGGATTGAATTAAAAAATTACATTATACGTCCAAACCCCATAAATTTTCCAAAACAATAACTTTGCTAAAAATCTAAATAAATACATCAAAATAACATACCTTATGGGTAAGGTAAATTGTTAAATTATCAAAGTAAACATTTTCTTTTGCGCTAATACATTTTTGGCTATTATTAAACTTGATGTTATTAAAAAATGCTAGTCGATTGAAACTACTTTTTCTTCCAGTACTTTTATTTACTTCAGTTACTTTGGTTTACTTCAAGTACTTTGTTTTACTTTAAGTACTTTGTTTTACTTTAAGTAAAATACTTGGGTAGTAGGTACTTCAAGTTTTTTTGAATTTACTTGCAAAAGCAAATACATTTTAACGAGTACTTGTACTTGTACTTTTAAAAAAAGCATAAACTTGGTACTTGTACTTGAAGTACTATTTGAGAGTACTTTGACAGCTCTGATCTATGTTTATAAAATAATTATATATTAAGAAAAATAAGAAACTAAAATAAATTAGCGAAAACTTAAGTTAAAACCAACAATAAAGAAAAACGCATGTCGCTACTGTTGCAGTGTATTTAAATTCTTATAAAAATCAGCATCGTACGTTCAACTATTTCCCTGAATGGAAGGAAAAGTAAATTGTTTAATTAAAAGTATGAGTATTTTTAGTAATATGCTTCTTTTACTCTAAAGATAAATAAAATAGATTAAAAAAAATAATCTCGTAATTTATTACCTACTTTTCAAAAGATATATCAATATTGTAAGGTGCAGATATTTATTAAATATTTTTTTTAAATACCCTACGTGTACTTTGTCAATTAGGTTTAAAGGTTTTTAGGCAATACACTGGTAGAGATTTTGCTATTGGCTGATCAAATCTCAATATGAACAATTTAAATCTCAAAAACTAACTAAATGTTAGAAAGTGAGCAAGACACTCACAGTATTTAAGCTCAACGACTTTTCTTGTACTTGTATTAAGCGGGCTTTTTACAAAGAATATTTTCGTAGTAGTATCAATCTTTGCTTTTTATTTGCCAACTTTTCTACTACGAGTTTAAATAAGGCTCCTAAACCCTTTATGCTCTTCCTACTGCATTGGCCTAACTGGTCCATAGTTATTTAACTGATTAGATAGAAAATGCTCTCTTTGTCATTTTTTTTAGTAATAACACATTCATGTCTAATTCGGAACAAAGCAGGACAAATTAAAAAAATAGATTTAAATAATAAGCATATCGCAAAAAAAAAGATTAGACACTTATGACGACAAAAAACCTGTTCTGTTAAAAAGATTACAATAGTTTTGCATGGATTAAGGTTATTGAGGTAAGCTTAAATTCAAATATGACGTGAGCTCGTTGGAACTGTAACAATTTAATAATTAAAAGATAAAGGTACTTATTTCAATAAAGTTACCAAATTATTAACTTTTAAATAGAGAAACTTTGATCATTTTTTTAGAAATCTACTTTAATTAACTGATTTACTGGTCCTTAGAAGTCAAAAGTAAAATGAAAAGAGGATCTTCTGCTATTTTTTTGCAACATAGTTTCAATTTTTTTTTCTTTTATTTAAGGACATTTTTTACTTCAGCAGAGTATTAAGGGTTCATGTTGTGTTTTGTAAAAAGTGGCTGACCGTTTAACAATCTTCTAAGCACATACAGGTTTGCAAAAATGTCATAAATGTCAAAATTCTACAAAAATTAGGCCATGAATCACTTTTCCAATGAGAAAACAAAACAATTTGCTCTTTTCTTTAACATGATTACCAGTCGCTCTCTGGATCTCAGTTACAGATATCATGTTATTCTTAAGCAAAAATTTTCCTTTAACTTTACACAAACATAAGTGTTCAGTTGGCCATGGGCCATGTGTTGCAGATAATGTGATGGCATCCATTATTAAATAAGTATTGCCAAAAATATGCGGTTTATATGATGGCATAATTTTGTTTTTTTAACGGCAATAAAATGCATTTTTTTACTACCCGCGAATCTAAAATATGTATTTATGCACATTGTGTACGATATAAATGAACCAATATACTTTTGGAAAAACTATAAGACACAAAAAAAGTTGAATGCAAAAGTTTTTTGGTAAAATGATTTTTTTCCTAGATTTTGTTGTATACAGGTGCTCCATTCTGCCAGGGTTGCTGTAGCCAGAAATATTTTAATTTTAAATGTAATACTTCATATATTATTGCATTTTGGATTCTACATAAAATTGTAAACTTTTGGCTATTCATATTCCTATAATCGAAGTAAGTAGTTTTAGAGATATATGACTTACTAAGTTTTTTTTATATTGGGACAGTCCACGAAGGCTGATGCCTAAGTACTAACGTACCGTGGGGGTCTTAAGTGTTGTGAGAGGAAGTTTGTTCACACGGGACTTAAATATTTGGAGATTGGGAGGAGAAGGAAAATCTTCTGCGGGCAGCAGGTTCCATAAAGTGAAAACAGTATAAGAATAAGCAAAATGAGTTTTAGATTTCTATCTTTACTTTTTAAAAGCTACCTACTGATGCGACTATAAGTGCTACCGTGATGGTAATAAATTTGTACCGTATGGTACCATCTGTAATTGGTAGTAGGTATTAGATAGCTTTTAAAGGGTTAGGATAGAAATGTAAAATGTATTCAAATTTAATTTTTTTGCTAAGTAAATCGTCAAAGTTCAAAAATACCGATATTTAAGTGTTTATAACTTCCATTCTATTAATTTTGGGCATAGGAATATGAATGGCCTAAAGGTTTTGAGTTTTACGTAGCATCTAAATATACGATATTATCTGGGATGTTCCATTTAAAATTAAAATGACACATTTCACTAAACAAATTTTGTATTTAACTTTTTTTTGATATTTCTTCTAGATTTCCTAGTATTATATTGGTTCATTTTATATGGGTCACTATGTACAAAGTACAATATTTAATTTATAGTGCCCTGGAAGAAAATAAAAATTTGTTATTGGGACAAAAATATCTTTTAACTGTATTGTATTATAAAAACTGGACCGGAATGTATAACATTTTTTTGACACTATATAAAGTGACATTATAAAACCTATTTTTATAAATAAATAATATATTTTACCACAATATTAGGCATTCTCATAAAGTAGCAAATAACCCCTTAAATATATAGTAAATAAACAAAAAAACATGTAATCCTTACTTTATACCTACTTAAAAATAGTAAATAAAAGTCAATTTTTAGACTAAAAATAATAGGGGGTAATATTTTAAAGGGGTTAAAAAAGTCACAGTTCGTTAAAACAAAAAATCTTCTATTAAGCACTTTAACTAGAGAAGTGCCAAATTTATATAATATACAGATATTAAAAACGGAGTTACATCTTTGTAGATACCGTGACAGTAGAATTTTTTCCTATTTTTTTCATCATTATATACCCACTCCGATAAATACTGATGTCGATTTGCTAAATGTATTTTAGCACGACGTCAAAAGTGGGATTTTAATATCTTACCGAAAACCATTGATATATGTTTTTTAAGTAGACCCTAGGTTTTTCTGTTGTTAACTGTGCACTCGATAGAGCCATATTGAAAAGTCCTATAAGGCAGGCAAAACGCGTCTAGGGAGAGACACAGGAAACAACAGATAAAAAAGGATGTCTGCTTTTTAACTGTCTCTGAAAACGGAGTTACATCTTTGTACATTCGCGACACTAGAATTTTTTTCTATTTTTTTCATATACACTCATGGACAAAAATACCGAATAATCTTAAAATTTGCCATTAGACGCAATGCTAATTGATTGTAACAAAAATATTTATATTACCACCCAGAAGTTACCAAACGAGGTGAATAAAATGTAAAGTGTTAAAAAAGGGCAATCTCACAGTTGTGTATCATAACAACATTTGCTGTGTTACTGATAAACCCTACACAGTGTTACACACTTTTAAATCAATAATTACTATTGCTTTCTTAGAAACCTTCTACACTGCGTAGTTTATCAGTATCAGTAACACAATACATGTTGTAATGATACATAACTGTAAGATTTCACTTTTATAAATATTTTTTAGACAAATAATAAGCATTACTTAGGCAAATTTCAAGATATTCGATTTTTTGTCTATATTATATATATAATATATATATATATAAAATAATAATATAATTATATTATAAATTTATAATTATTATTTATATTTATATATATATATATATATATATATATATATATATATATATATATATATATATATATATATATATATATATATATATATATATATATATATATATATATATATATATATATATATATATATATATATATATATATATACGGTTTCTTTTTTCAATATATTTTTTTTATAAACAAATAAAATAAAATAAACTTAACAGGTTTAAAGAGGATTTAAAAAAGTTTTAAGGGATAAAAAGAAAGAACCATCTTTAAATGCGTTACCATTGTAATAAACAACTCGGAAAAAGCTTTTATAAGCAACTACACTTTACACACAAGGCTAAAGCCAATTCAATTTCGCATTTTTGTTGACTAAAAGCGCCATAATGGCGAAGTGGTTACTTTGAAATGTACCAGAATGGTAAACAAATTTTCACGCTTATCTTTCTTCTGCCACCTTTATTGCAATTTGCCGCTGCGTGTCTTTGCAAGCAGATTGTCTCTTGTATTTACGAAGTTGTTTGCCCATTTTGCAAATTGTTCCAGTGCCATTGGTTTAACCAAACAGGTGAATGATCCTTTGAAATTGTCTAAATTTATTAAAATTTATTCCGCTACTTGTACAGGGCTAATAAAAAGTAACATAGTTAAAACTAGAATATTTACTAATTATATACTAAGTTAATTTTAAATTGCTTGATGACTAAAAGCATAAACCAACTTTTGTAACTTTCTTGTTTTATTTCATAGACTCAAATACGGTTCTGATTTTACGTTTTAAAGATACAATTTTTTTTATGTAATTGGCATGAAAGTAAAATAATTACCCAAAACACTAAGGTAAATTAAGGGCTCCTAAAGTATTGAGATCACACGATTTTGTTCTACTTTTCTTTGACTTAGCAAGTTTTTTACTGAGCTGACTACTAATAAATGTACTTTTTTTATTAACACAGACAGTTTTTTTATTACAGACAGATTAATTAAAAACTTGCCAAATCAAAAAAGAGTGAAACAAAATTGGGGACAGAACTTGCTCTAATATTAGATCTTAGTAATTTAGGAGGACAAGATTTTTGGATAGGAACTTGGCCCTTATTTTACATAAGTGTTTTTGGTGGGATCTCTTCTATTTTTTTTAATTTATTGAACGGAAAAAAGGGGATCTCTGCAGGTGAGACAAATGAACCACATCGTTTTCTTTGATCAAAAATGTATTTGCTTTTTAAAAATTAAAATGTATTTTCATGTTTTTTTATTAAAATATTTTAAAATAAAATTTAACTTGGTAATTAAACTTATAGCGATTAGAAAAAAGTCGATCAAAGTTTAAAAACCTATTTTAGGATCATTCTGAACACAAAACAAAAACAGTAAAAATGTTACAACAGTGCACACCTGCAAAATAATAACATGGTAATGTTCTCGTTTTGTGTGCAGATTGATCTCAAAATAAGGCTTCTTAACTTTTGTCGATTATTTTCTAATCGCCATAATTCTAATTAACAAATTTAATTTTATTTTTTAATATTGTAATGAAAAAACATGAAAATATATTTTAACTTCTGGAAAGAGAAGACATTTTTGATGAGACGAAAACGAGGTGGAACATTTATAGTGATGAGCAAAGCAAGACCAAGACCGGACTGGTCTTGGTCGTGGTCTTGGTCTTGCAAGCCTAAAGAAGGTCTTGGTCTTGCACCACCCGGTCTTGGTCTTGGTCTTGCTGCAAGAGTCTTGATGGTCTTGCTTTTTTTGGTAGTAATAATTTAAAACTAAGCAATCTTAAATAAAATACATTTTTTAATGCCTAAAAATAAAAAAAAATGAAGACTATATTTTTTGCTTTAAAATTTTAAGATATACAGTTTAACCCTACACGTACATTTGGATTGTTTGATTAAAAAGCATATTTTAAATGTGGGGGTTTATTTATTTATAGCGCTTCATTTTTAGTTAAATTGAAGAGTTAAAGAAGCATATAAAATTAAAGCAAATACAAAACCGTCTACTGTATGAGCAGAAAAAAAATTAAGGACCTTCAATTTTAACCAGACATCAAATTTCCGTAAAAATGATTCTGATATGTAAACATTGGTTTCTGATTAAAAAAAAAAAGATATTTAAGAAACTTTTCAGTTTATAGGAACTTTTTATCTTCAAATGCATATACAAGGTGGCTCAATAGTATGACAAAGCTCCATATCTCCGAAACCGCTCATGATAGTGAAAAACTGAACATACAAAAATTATAGAATAAAGGGCGTAAATTATGAAATTATTTTCTATTCCGGATTTTTGTGAAAAATCCACTGCCACTTAAGAAAACTTCCTTATTTAGAGCTTTTAATCTAAAATAAAAAATGCATGACAAAAAAATCCATTAAAAAAATCTCCACCCTGTATATTATGCTGGAAATTGTTAAACTGTCATATAGAAACAATGTCGACGTAGATCGTTTTTAAATATCATTTTTGGTTTGGACAAAAATTATGTTATCATTATTCTTTTGGTATTGTTTTGACTTTTCCGTCTAAACCGAAAGTGATATTTAAAATCCATTTATATAAGAGGTATTTCTATATGACATGACAAATATATTTGTTTATTAATCTATCACTTTTACATTTGTTAGTTTTAAGAAGCAATCCAATGGTGCCACTACTTACAGTGTGGAACACAAATAACACAGCCCCACAAAAAAAAAAAAAGTTCTGTACATTGAACAAGACTACTCTATTCTTATGTTTTCGAGGTCGCTGAACCCGAATCCGAGGTCAGTTTGACCCCATCAGGTCATCGTTAAGGTCACTTTAAAGTCAAATATACAGAAATACACTTGAGTGGGAATAAATGATATACCTTTTTATTTTCGAGGTCGCTAAATTTAAATCCGAGGTCAGTTTGTCTCTACAGGGCAAGGTCAAGGTCAAGGTCGTTTCAAGGTAAAGTTTATCAAAAATGATATATCTGTATGTTTTTGAGGTTGCTCAATTCCAATCTGAGGTTTGTTTGACCATACAGGGTCAAGGTCAAGGTCGTTTTAAGGTCAAATTTTAAAAATAGTACAAAGTAAACAAATAATACATCTGTAAGTTTTTGGAGTCGCTGAATTCAAATCCTGTTTGACCCTACCAAGTATAATTTAAGACCTAAGATTCTTCGGTTAACCGTATGTATTTGACTTTTTTATTTTGGAACAATCTTAAAATTTGTTTTTTTTTACGTTTCGTTCTTATTTTATTACTTCCTTTTTTTAATGACCAGCAGTAATCTGTCATTACGTTTGTACCCCACCTTTTATGATATATTTTTCCATTTCTTTTTAATTTTAATGAAACCTATCTCTCCTGCTCATTACTTTAATCGTCCAGATTTTTTAGAAAGTAATCTATATGTGAATGTAAAAAGTGTAACTTTATACTCATTAAGCATCCTAGTTTCTGTAAGTCCTTTATCATTTGAGCAACTAAATTCAAATATGAGGTCTGTTTGACCCTACAGGGTCAAGGTCAAAGTCATTCCAGGGTTAAATTTTCAAGAATATACAAAGTTAAAACAAATGATACATTTGTATGTTTTTAAGGTCACTTAATTTAAATCCAAGGTTTGTTTGACCCTACAGGTTAAAGGTTAATATCGTTTGAAATACAAATGTACAAGAAAACTCAAGTAGAATAAAACTGTATATTGACAGGTTTTTGAAGATTTATTGATTTGATTTTAAATCCAAATACAAAGTCTGTTTAAACGTAAAGGTTTATTAAAATTAGTGCAAACTAGAATTTATAAAACTGATTAGTTACAAAACGGCGGATTCACATGTATCAATCAGGATTGTAGCATACTGGTATACTGACCTTTAGACTATCGATGCATTAAGCTAATTCCATTTTTTATCAGTAAGGGCTCTTATTCAAAAGATCTATTTTTTTAAAAAGCTTTGCAATAAAGATACAGTTTATAAGTATTCGTTCTTAAATTTTAATTTCTTTCGGTCTTTACGAATAGTAGAGTTCGACTCAAATATAGTAAAAATCCTGCGGCTATAGAGGATAGTAGAAACGATGACAACTGCTTCGAAAGAAGATGTGTAGAATGATTTGCCTTCTATACCTTTATAGTCACGAAGCCAGCGATGTGTAAGGATGAAGCCGTAGTGTGTCTAAGGACGAGTTTACATTGTTCTCGTCAAAGTCAGAAAGCTCTCATACTTAGACCTGGGAAGGTATGAGAGTTATCACAGGGTGGTGCGGGTATTTAAATTTTCAACTACCAATTGTAAGATCGTTTTGAAATAAAAAAGTCAGATACCATAAAAAACGGGTAACAGAAGAAGCTTAAGTATCACTTAAGGCTTAATTTATACCATATGGGGTCAAACAAACCTTGGATTTAAATTCAGCGACTCCAAAAATCATTTGTTTTTACTTTCTAATATTTTTAAAATTTGACCTTGAAATGACCGTGACCTTGACCCTGTAGGGTCGAACAGACATCAGATTTGAATTCAGCAACCTCAAAAACACACAGTCCTCACCTAACCAGTATTTTTTGAAAAAATTAACCTTGAAACGACCTTGACCTTGACCCTGTAGAGATAAACAGACCTCGGATTTGAATTCAGCGACCTCTAAAACATAAAGGTATATCAATTATTCTCACCCAAGTGTATTTTTGTAAATTTGACCTTGAAATGACCTTAAGGACGACCTGATGGGATCAAACTGGCCCGGGATTCGGATTCAGCGACCTCGAAAACATAAGTTTTTTTTTTGTAAGGCTGTGTAATGTATTCCTGGATTTTGGAAATTTTTGATTTAATCTGTAAGTACTTTTCAGCTTCTATAACTTTTGTATCCCTAGTTTTTCTCTGTCGTGAACGGTTTCGGAGATATCAAGCTTTGTCGGACCATTAGGTCACCATCTCACCATTTCATTTTTGAAACACGTTATTGAATTTACTCGTTATCGTTGTTAGAGAACTGTATAAAAAAAACAAAGTGATCCATTTAATTATTATATGATTAAAGAAACCTGTCACTCATTAAATAATCACCTTTTTTGGCAGTTCTCAACCTTTATGAAATATCTTGGTATATTGAATATAAAAATTGAATATTACAATATTAAAAAAAAAGTCGCAGAAGTGCAAGAGTCTTGCAGGTCAGTCTTGGTCTTGCGTAGGCTTGCACTCCTCGGTCCTGGTCTTGCATATCCCGGTCTTGCAAGCGAAAAGGCGGTCTTGGTCTTGGTCTTGCTGCAAAACCAAGACCAAGACCAGTCACTCTCATCACTATTTGTTACTTTAAGTAATCTGAATAAATTGAAATGCTTTATAGATATCAAAATTTTGATGTTTTCCTAAAAGCAAACGTCAATGGAGATATTTAACAACAGGAAATTTTGTTCGATTTAATCGCTATACGGGGAAAGTTGTTTTTTTTTCAATTTTTAAATACGAGGTTCTACTTTTAAATTATGACATATCTTTTAATTTTGAACAAATTTTCCAAATACCTTTTTTTAGTTTAAAAATAAATCGACAATTGCCGCTCACTGTATAATACTATAAAAACAGTGGCGGATTTATACATTTGCCTCCACTAGGCTATTCAAATTTTGCCACCCCTATCGACATCTACAAATCGATACCACGGATCACAATCATATTACTTACAATTTTTTTGTCAATTAAATTGTAACTTAATGGTTTGTGCACTATCGTCCTAATTACACCACCTTTCTTCCGTAATTAATAAAATTTTAAACTAGGGGATCGATGTGTTAGTTCCTACATTATTTTTGCAACCCAACGATTTAGTAAAAATTGTACAATAGTTTTTATCTAGGTTTCTAAGCTTATAAAAGCTCCAATATGTATTTTTAATAAGGCGGGATAAGATATGCCTTAATACTACTTACATGATAAATACATTTGGTAAACGTAGTGAAATAATTTTTAATGCGCTTATTGACAGTTTGAAAATAATATATTCAACTATCTGGTAATAATCCAGCTGACCAAAAAGAAGTTAATTCAATTAATTAGGTTATAAAAGTTTTACAATACCTTTTTGCACGATTTTCGATTTACAAAGGCATAATTATATCCTCATATGAAATTTTGTGAATTAGTTCTCACTCTATGCACCAAAATGCCGATGTTTTTAGTTTTTTTTTTGCTTTAGGTAAATTTAAGATAATTATTTTTTACTGTTTGTAGCTGGTGTACATGGAGCAATGCGAACTGCTATATCCAAGTTTAGATAAATGTTTTAAAAATTCTGTTTTTGCCGGAACAAAGATAGACTTTTAAATGATCCAGTATCTGGTTTTACCACAATTTTTTTAAAAGGTGACATTAAAAATGTATGAATTCTTAAACTAAATCAGTATCTAAACCATTGGGAAACATTTCTTCCAAAAAAAGAAAAACGGCTAATGACGACAATTTACTCATTTTGGTCAGAAATGAACACTTTTAATTGAATCTGTTGTTTCTCTAATTCGGATACGAATCTATCAAAGAGGACGAGAAATGTTAACTTTAAAAGTTTCACTCGCAATTACTCTCATTTCTTTATCGTCTGCTTCCTTTTCAGTTGTTTTTTTTCTCATGTCTTTCATATATTCCTTCGACACGTGTGCAGCCAATAACTTTTTGGTATATAAATACGATTCGTTTTTATTTATGTAAGGCATGAAAAACTGGTTTTAAAGAACCCCTCAATTTTCATATGGAAAATGGGTTTCGGGCAATTTTTTTCAAACTCTGCATACTGATAGCTCCAAACACGCTTATTAAAATATTTTACGAGCAGAATAGAATACCCCTCCAAGCCTCCCAAAATTACTCTCAAAGGTCACTATAATTTTTTCTATGGAAAATGGGTTTTGGCCAATTGTTTTTAAACTTTGTACAGTGATAGTTCTTAACACGCTGATCAAAAGTCTTCACGGGCACAAAATCCCCCAACCCCCTAAAATTACCCTCAAAGGTCAATTGCTCCGCGGAATTTTTTGAAAGTGTTGTCGAATTGTAGCCACTTAAATAGTTACAGAGCTACAGCCTGACATCCCCTGTACTTGGATTTCTTACAAGGTATTTAACCCCCCCCCCCAGTACCTCCTCCTCCGATTGCAGACTTTAATCTCACCCAAAACTTTCGCTTTTCTGTTGGCAGGGGGCGAAGCCATTATATCATAAATTTTATTTCACAGCCAGCTGTATGGCCACGTGTTACCCTCCAACTCCGATAATTGTATACCCACATACAACCCCTCTTCCCCCAAGGCCTTGCCATATAAATTTTTACGCTTAGGGATTTTAAAGCTTAAAGCGAATTTTTCGCCATGATAGGGTAATAGAACACTATCCAATATTCTTGAACCCCTTTCTTTCACCGCAATCAAAGTCCAACCCCCGACCCCCCACACTTGCATATAAACCCATCCGCACACAGATCACATAGACTATGTTTACATTCAGATACAGAATTCATGATATAATGGCGTTGCCCCGGGCAACAGAAAGCAGCCTTTAGTTTTTGGTGAGATTGGAGTCTGGAGTCGGGCCAGGAGGTATTGGTATACGTACCCCATAAGAAGTCCAGGTACAGGAGTGTCGTAGCTCTGTAACTATTTAAGTGACTACAATTTGACAACACTATCAAAAAATTCCGCAAAAATTAACTAAATTATCAGTCAAAATCATCCCACTGACCTTTCTAACTCAACAAGCTTTCAGAAATCGCTTGTCTATTTGTAAATGTCAGTTTTTTATTGAAAAATACAAAAATGAGTATTTTTTTGTAAATAAGTGTTTTCACTTCTGCGCCGTTACTCCTTGTAACAAATATCTATAGAAATACCTAAACCAACCATATGTACATATAAAATACAAAAACCGTTAAATCTGCCCATGCTTACTTACCTTCGCTTTAATTTGAATATTACACTTAGGCACGTCACGTTAAAAACTGTGTAGATGCAAGGGATTACGCTCTGAATTTGAAAAGACCCAAGCAGGAAGTCAAGTAGATTTTTAATCTTAAAAATCCCTTTTAAGCTTTACCTGAATGTATGACATCAAAAGTTGCATGTGGATTTGTGAATATTTAAATTTAGAACCATTTAGTTAGGGGAATATCCAAATATACACTTGCGAAAAGAATTAATATTTTAAATTTAAATTCTATAATTTATTTATTTACGATCTTTGTATAATCCGAATCATTGGCTTAGCCGGAATTTAGGTGTGGGGAGCTACGTATATACAGGGTGTCCCGATAAGGTAGTCCTCCGGCAATATCTCGAAAAATGTTCATCGCATAGCTTTCGGAAAAAAAATAGTAAAACGAGACTTAAGAAAATGCTAAAAATTGTTTTCAAGTTTCTAATTCCAACGCTAGAGGTCGTAAAACTAAGAACAAAATTGAACACTCGGATTGTTTAAAAATATCCCATAATAACTTATGCCGTTGATAGTTTTCTCACAAACTATGTAAAGTTAAAAAACTTTTTTCTCTTTAAAGTGTTTTTCCCTAACCTGCCAAATATAGGAAGGGAGAAGAGCGAAGGTTCACTAAAAAAAAAAATAATAACTTTTTTTCGGCTTAACCGATTTTGATAAACTAAATCTTGTTTGAAAGAGCAGAGCTTTTACCGAGGCTTAAGATGAAATATTGGTGTAGTTTATTTTTTTTTTTATCCCTAGAGACTGATTTGTGTCAAAGTTATACATTTTGTCAATTTTTTTGGCGGTAGAATAAGACAAAATTTAAAATTGCTTAATAAAGATTACCAACACTACTACTAATAATAATAACGATGAACTGCGATAAACAAGAACTCAATTTAAAATTATCAGGTTTGACCAACAATCCACTTGTATTTTTGACGAGTTTTTTTGAGGGTGGATTTAGTATAAATATTTTTCTCCGAAAGCTATGCGGTGAAGGGTTTTCGAGATATCGCCAGAGGACGACCTTCTCAGGAGACCTTGTATAAAACCTCTTTATACAAATATTAAGGTTAAATAAATAATGAATAATAAATCTATTAACCCAAGAGTCACAGCTAGGCTACATAAGCTTCATTTGGCCGAATTCCCCGTTAATTTCTTTAATTTATTGAAGTACATGGCCGTTAATTAGCAACAGGTTTTATATATACATTTGAACAATCACAACTTTTTGGTATGGCACTGTATAACATTTTTAAGTAAATTAAATAACTGTTCTGTCATTTTTACGTCAAAAAGGTATTTTTAAAAGTCAATATAAGCAACCGTTTTCGAGATATTTGGATAAAAAAAATACCACGCATGACACGCATCTGATTTTATTATAACAAAATTAAAAAAAAACAAAATGTATAATTAAACGATATGTATTGTAATTTCCCAATAAAATTATATATAATATATATATATATATATATATATATATATATATATATATATATATATATATATATATATATATATATATATATATATATATATATATATATATATATATATATATATATATATATATATATATATATATATATATATATATATATATATATATATATATATATATATATATAAAATATTTTTAAAATAAAATTGTCACGGTTAGTTTTATTCCTAGGTTTTTTTTTAATAATTTAGTTTTTTTTACCTTAATGCAGGTCGGTTTTCTTTTTTTTTTTGCAGTTTATTTTTGGAAAAAAATTTGATTGTAATTGCTGGGTTACTTCTTTTTTTCTATCGTATTTGGTATCCATTATGCTTTACGTTGTTTTTACCCCTCGTAGTATTGTGTACAAAAAAATTAACATTGTTATTTGGGCAGCGTGGGTAGGCAACTCAAAATGCGTAACATTGTTGCCAATTTAGGGGCGAGAAAATTCCTAGAATTAGCAGCGATGCGCGTGCGCCCACTGGTGCTTTTTGAGAAGGACGAAGGGCCATCGGCCATGTAAGCTACTGGTATTCAAGCCATCTTTGTAGGATTTGTGCTGCAAATTTCCCAAAAATATTTCCCGATTTGAGTTACCTTTGGTTTTGTGTGAATTTTGTTGGTTTGCGTTGCCTTTTTGGCTGTTTCGGGAAAGAAATCTGCATTGCGGGACTTGCAGTTCGACGCCGCAGGGATTACGTGTTAGTTGAAAATACCCCTTAACATCTTGGGTAAGTTCTTCTAGACTTATTTTAACTGAGTATTTTCCTATAAAACAGTACATTAATAGATTTATTTGGGTTTTCTTACGACGCGCTGGTGGTTCAGGGGATTTTCATTATTTTTTTTTTTTATATTACGTCATGCGTTGGGCAAGTCGAATTTCAGTAAAATTAATTATTAATTACCCTAATTACACCAATTTAAGGGGTTTGTTGTGGCCAATTTATTGCGAAAATCGCTGTTTTTTTGAATTATTCTTTTTTGTTGTTTTTTTTTACAGTTACGTTAATTGGCCCACTCTAATTAGCGTTAAAGTTTTAATAAATCGCCGGGTTTGATGGCGCTTGTGTATATATTCTTTGTTTCTTTTAGTATTAATTAATTTTCTGGGGGTTAAAAATTTCCTTCTTTTGGTAATAAATTTTTAATTACTAAGTTTTTTGTCATAATTTTTTTTTTTTGAACTTTTTTCAGGGGGGATAAGTATCTGGGTGACTTTCGAGACCTATTTATTATTTAAATTGTCAATTTAGTACTTCGGAAAGGTTTTTATACTTAACAAAAATTAGTTTTTAATTTACCTTAATTAATAAAGTTTGGGCTTTAGTTAAGCCAAGAGGGTTTTTACCTTCGATTAAAAAACAATGGTATGGATATATTTCCTTTTATTTTTACACTAGTTAAGTGATTGTTAATTAACTTTTGGTAGCTAGGGAATATGTTCTTTTTTGGTGCCAATGAAAAAGGGTATAATTTTTTTGTAAACTAGTTTACTGAAACAATTTTATTTTATGTTATCTTGATTTAATGAGATTGTTTATTGTTTTTAGATTAATTAACGTTGCTTACTTAATAAGTTACTATTTTTATTTTTTTGCTAACTGAAAGGTCTCGAACCAAGCACCAGATTTTAAAGTTTTCTTATATTAAGCCTTTTTTTTAATGAAAACACATACAGTATGGGATTTAAAGGAATTTTCTTGGGATTTTTAAAGTCGCTTAATTATCTTACGTTTTGGGTTTTAATTAGTATTAAATTTTGTTGGGGTTCTTCGGACGGGCCATTATTCTGCTGGGCCATTAATTTTTTTGAAACAGTTTTCGCTTTGGTTTGGAGGGGCCATCAATTTGGTAGAATTTTTTCTTGGGACGGGTCAGAGATAGTGACCATTTAACTGTTAATGTGTTGTTTGTAGTTTTGGACACCATCCCTCTTCACGGTGTAGTGGCTGGCACACCTGCCACCCTTGGATTCAACAAAACAGGCAACATTAAAATTTTAAACTTAACCTAACAATTTTTTTTTAAAAACCACTTTTTCAAAAAAAAAACAATTTAGGTCTTACCTTTTAAATTTTTTAACCTTTTTATTTTATAAATTATTTTTTTTTTTTTATTTTTATTTAATATTTTTTTTTTTGTAAATTTCTTAAATTTTTTTTGGTTGGCACCTGGTCCCAATTTAAATTTTTTTGGGTTAATTTAAAAAAAGGCGGGTTAATTTAAATTAATTTATAAAAAATTTTTAATATTAAATATTAATATATATTATATTATTTTTTTTAATATATTATAAAGAAAAAAAATATATTTTTTTTAAAAGGCTGCCAACGGCCAAATAAAAGTTGGAAAAGTGTTTTTAGGCCAAAACACTTGGGCTAAAGCAACTGCGTGACAATATATTAATTTAAAAGCATCTTATTTAAACTAAACATAACAGCTGCAAAAACAAAAGTAATATTCTATAAAAGACAAAACGGGAAATGCTACTTTGTAACTATCTGAAAATAGATTACAAAATGATAGTCACAAAGAGACATCGGCTAAAAACATAAACAACTCAGTATGCTACACATACAATGAAAGAAAAAATCTTGTGAAATTTATAAGTAGGCAACAATACAAAGCGCGACTTCACTGGAAGCCAGTCACAAACAAAGATATTTAAATCAAGACCATGACGGGTTTTAACTGTATGTCCTATTTGCAAATAACCATACCCTGTTCTAAAACACAATCGGACATAACTTCTGTGATTTAAAACGGAAAGATATAGGATTTATCATAAAGCTGCCGTGTAATCTTAACAAGAATAGACTAACCAATCTACAAAAGGTAAAAGTTAGAGTCACTGTATGTATACAGGGTGTCCCAGAATATGTGGGCAATCTTTTGGAATCTAATAGAAAATCTAAAAATATTATGACAAGTTCTCATACATTTTTTTCCTATGACCCTCCTTACGGAGATACAGGTACATAACGGACGCCCCTGAAAATCATGTTTGTTTAAATAACTTTTAAAATACTAGGCGTAATTTAATATTTTTTAAAATGATGGTTACTAGATAAGTCTTTTTAAAGTAAACCCATTTAATCATATTTGACTTATTTAGTTTGCCAGGGACGGACTAGTGCTGACACTATAATAGCTTTTTTTTTAACACCCTGTATGATAAAAGCTCATCAATATTAGTTTTTGATAGCTTTAATCTTAAACCTAAAAAAAAGGTATACTTGATTGACCTCGATAAAATCAACAGAAATAAAATATCACGGTTGGTAATTTTTTTACATTATACAGGGTGTTTTCTAATTGTACGTCAATATTTAGGGAAGCAATTTTTGGGTCCATTTTAAGAAGAAAACTTCATATGAACGTATGTCCTAAACGTTTTACTTTTGAGATATAGGGTGGTAAAATTTTTAAAAATAAATCATTTATTATTCATATCTGTAACACCACTTTAAAAATTTTGATGAAATTTGGCAAAAATGTACTATGTATTAAGAAGCATTTTTTAGTGTACCTCATTTTTTTCTATTTTCATCAGTGGCGTTCGTACAGAATTTGACCTGCCTATTTTGGCAAATAAAAAACGTGTTACATTAAAAAATGCTTCTTGATACATAGTACATGTATGCCAAATTTCATTAAAATATCTAAAGTGGTAATACGGATATTAATAATAAATAATTTATTTTTAAAAATTTTACCACCCTGTATCTTAAAAGTTAAGACGTTTAGGACATACGTTCATATAAAGTTTTCTTTTTAAAATAGACCCAAAAATTGCCTCCTTAAATATTGACGTATAATAAAAAAACACCCTGTATAATGTAAAAAATTACCAACCATGATATTTTATTTCTCGTTGATTTTATCGAGGCAATCCAGAATACCCCTTTTTCAGTTTAAGGTTAAAGTTATCCAAAAATAAGCTTAATAAAAATAAGTTCAGCCTTTATCATACAGGGTGTTAAAAAGTTATTATTGTGTCAGAGCTAGTCCGTCCCTGGCAAACTAAATAAGCCAAATAAGATTTGATGATTTCATTTTAAAAAAACTCATCTAGTAACCATCATATTAAAAAAATATTAAATTACGCTTAGTATTTCAAAAGTTATTAAATAAAAAAAAGGTTTCTAGTGGCGTCCGTTATGTACCCGTATCTCCGTAGGGAAGGCTCGTAGGTAAAAAGTTTATGGGAACTTGTCATAATATTTTTAGGTTTTCTTTTTCAGAGATTGCCCACATATTCTGGGACACCCTGTATATAGGAGGTCGAATAGTATTTTTCTATACACTTAAGTTTGGGTTTTATATTGGTATTTATTAAATGACAGTAAATATTTGTGGTCGTATGTCAAAAACATTAGTTAACACCTTTGCTCTAATTTTTTTCCACCTCTAATCTTTGAAGAGAAAACTATTTTTACCCCTAAAGGTATGTACAGACCGAAAAAACATACAAGAACAAACATCAGCGAACAAACGTTTTCCTTAGTGTAGACAGTAAAAACGCGAACAAACGTTTGTTTGTTCTTGTTCATACTTGTTCGAGGTATGTACACACCGAAAAAAGAAACAAGAACAAATATCAGCAAACAAACGTTTTTCTTCAGTGTAGACAGTTAAAACGGCGAACAAACGTTTGTTTGTTCATGTTCGCAGATGTTCCAGTGGACGTCGGTACATTAAAGAGAATTTTTGTTTTTATGGTCATCCATAACTATTCCAACTAGTCGAACAAGAGTAAACAAACATTTGGTTGCGCTATGTAGACAGAAAAAGCGAGCAATAAACCAAAAACACATACAAAGAGAGTGAACAAGAACGAATGTTTGTTTTTGTTTGTTTTTTCGGTGTGTACATACCTAAAGAAATAAATTTTGTTTGTCGTCATCCATAACTTTTCCAACTAGTCAAACGAGAGTGAACAAATATTTGATTGCGCTATGTAGACAAAATAACGCGAACAATAAACAAAGAATACATACAAACAAGGTGAACAAGAACGAATGTTTGTTCTTGTTTGTTTTTTCGGTGTGTACATACCTTAAGATAAAGGCTGAACTATTTGCTGAACAATTTGCTGCCAATTCTCCCCTTAATTATCTTGTTAGTTTGCCTTAATCAGCAATTGCCTTTGTTTCTTATAAAACATCTAAATTCATTTTTAAAGTCAAGTAAGTCAAGTGTATTCAGCTTAATACGTAAAAAAGAGCTGTTTTCCTATTCTTTTAAAGTAAAACTTTTCTTCTTTGACTACTGACGGGGCTGTGGGGGATCTATGGCTCTTTTACAGATACTTTTACGGCTTCTGATCCAAGAAATTAGCAGTATAAATCCTCCTCTAGCAGCACCCAACAGAGTAACAAGTAGAGCCACACATACGTATTTCTTCACAGAAGAAGCCCCTTTGTTCATCGCTAGAGTGTCAAGGCTGTGTAACGTATTACCCACAAAGGTTTTCTCTTCTTCTACATAAATATTTCCAAATATTTTCTTTTCGAGTTTTGCATCTAAGCTTTAAACCTTTATAGGCAAGATAAAAAAGAAGGATTAAAAAAGCAAGTAATAAGTAAAAATAATATTTTTTAAACTAGTAGTATTGTATTTTCTTAGTTTTAACCCAATATTATTTTTTAATTTTATTTAAGTATTGTGTCTGCACCATTTGCTTCTTATTTGAATACCCTTGTAAATACAAAGATCTCGTAAACAACCCTTTTCTTTCCCTTACCCACAGAGTTTTTTTAGATGTCTAAAATATGTAAATAGGGCCACAGCAAAATGCGTTCTTTTGTGCAAATCTTTATTCTTCGACTTTCCCATGTCGCGGAGAGATGAATATACAACTTGGCTTTGATTTAAGATATTTGGATTTACATACAAGAAGAAAATTTACATAACAAAATTTTTACTGCATAGTTTTCGAATAGGGATGGTTGGCCTTAGTTTAAAAATGCCACACTAAGGATGTAAGGGGTACATTATGTTAAATAAGTCATTTCTGCCAGTAACATTTTTAATTGCGGCTGGTTTTATATACAGGGTGGTCCATCAAAAACAGTCCAGCAAAATGCAAGTTTTTACGGCTTTGTACGTGAAAATTAAAAAAAAATCCTTGGACAAGTATATTTTTATTTTCAGATGGACATATTACCACATTCAGTGCATCACCTTTACTTCTACCCCTAAGCGGTGGTGGCATTCATCTACAATCATCTACATCTTTTAAAAAAGAATTAAATTTTCTTTAACACATAGCTTCGTTTTTAAATTTGAGGTACGCGTCGGTCGCGTCGATAAACAATTTAATTTTAAACATTTTGCTGGACCTTTTATTTACAAATAGGAGTGTAAGCAACAAATTGTTTTTAAACTAACCAATATCAGTCGACAATTCTTTATACCTTTAGTAAAGTGATTAATGTAGATAGTATGTTATTTCTGTGGTTCTTTTTTCTTTCCATTGAATAAAAAATGGTTTGTTTTATTGCGAAAAGAGTGCAAATTATTAAATTGTATTTTATAAACAACTAATGTGACATTCCGTGACATAGATTGTCAGCCCAGCGTAGAAAGGGACCAATCCTACTCAGTATCCGTGGCGTAGCTATCGGAGGGTTAGGCGGTGCAATGCACCGGGGCGCGTAATTACATACTATACTATTACTCAGAGCACCGGCGATAGAGGTTGCTCTGAGTCGCAGTATAGATTGTAGTGACGAATACGCGCGAATTTTCACTTCATAATATACTACAGCCCAGAGCGGCGGTTAAAAATATTATATAAAATGCTGTATGTATGTTTGATTGCCTGCATAAAATCCTCAGACAGATTTGTTTTGTTTAAGGTCCTGAACTATTATAAATTATTGTATTGATACAATACCTGCTTTAACCTTACTCCCTTATAACTTTATAATAACAAAAAGTATAAGCATAATAACGTTTTCACAGATAAGTACTACCAAAGACAATTGACTACAATTGTCTTTGGTACTACATCACGAGGGAGTTATTTCAGAGGTACGTAGAGGAAAGTATTGTCAGAGTTCTCAAATGTAGGTTGTATCACAGTTGTATATTTTAAATTCTTGGAATTAAAGTGAAAATCAAACCAAAATATTTAGTATTTAAATTTTCTAATTATTACAAAAAATATATCGTGCTTAAAATAAAAGAAAATAAACTCATATAAATAAAACAACATTAAGCTTAAAAAAAACGGGCATGGTTGATATAAAATAAAATTATGAAGATAAAACAGAATAAAATAAAATACCTATACATTAGTGAGATTTAGCACTACGTCTATTAACAAGGACCGCTTCACTTAAGGATCTTGAGGCTTTGCGTTTCCTATTAAGATTTTTATTTTTGGCGGGTCTTCCAGCCAGAATCCTTTTGGAACCAGACGTGAGGCCAGGTCTTTGTGTGCGCCTACTAATTGATGTCGGTTGAACGTTAATTTTTTTTCCATGCCGAATATTTTTTACATTAGCAAATGCATGTAATAGTTCTGTAGGAGTTTTAATTTTTTCAAGACATTCATTTAGTCGAACGGTAATGTTTGTTGTGTCAGGTGATATGTTATTTTTAACCCTTTCAATAATATTTGAAAAACTTTGGCTACGTAGATATAATAATTATTAAAAATAATGTCATAATAGAAATAAATTATGAAGTATGACCTATCAATTTGGCAACAAAACAGTTTAACAAAGATACATATAAATAACTACGGCGTTGTGAATTACTCAAATCAATATTACATATTTTTTATTTTAGTTTTGATAACATTATTAAGAGTTCATAATAATCCAACACATTTTCACACTATTAAAACATGCATACATAGCATTTTACATAAGATTTTTAACCGCCGCGCCGCTCTGGGCCGTAGTATATTATAAAGCGAAAATTTGCGCGTATTGGTCACTACAATCTATACTGCGATTCAGAGCAACCTTTGTCGCCGTTGCTCTGAGTAATAGTATAGTATGTAATTACGCCACCGGGGCCCTCAAACTCATGGGGGCCCCTCGGTTCCTTAAGCGACCTTCGAAAAAGTTTAATAAATATTGTAATCACGTGAAGAATTCTCGACTTTTTAGCTTCTTGCCACGAAATCTCTTAAAGCTTGAACTAAAGTTGCATCAGGGCTTTAAGTGTTGCAACTTAGTTGAAAAAAATTGAAATTTGTACGGAGTGCCCCTAACGAATAATCATGCACGATAAATCACCATAAGAAGTTTACATATCCTTTTTTTACAGCTGGGGAAAAAGAGCTAAAAATTAAATAGATTTGTACCTTTAAAGTATTTTTGTTTGAACCAGTATAGAAAGGGCCCCAGTTAGGGTAGAGTTGGGTATATTGTACCATTTGTTAAATTGTACCACCTCATTATTTATGAGACTAGAATTTTTGAACGCACCTCTTTAGGCTCATTCGATGCATCAAATGTCAAAACATTAGTGGTTAAAAACTTATTAAGGTGTATGTTCGTTTGCAAGAAATAGTTTGATGTAGTAGTAAAACCCGTTCACGCAGTAAGTTTTATGTACCACAAATTAGGCATTTTTCACTTATCGAACCTTTAATATCTGTTGTTATTATTTTTCCCTAAAAATGCAAGTTTTTAATGTTACTATAAGCGGTAAAATTTTTTTCTAACCTCACTTTTAACGAAAATATTACAAAATTAAATTGAATAGTGCTGGTTCGCTAATTTGTACCACTACCGGGTTCGTTAATTTGTACTGGTACAATTTACAAGCCTTCTTATTTTACAGTTATGCCGCGTCAAGGAGTTAAGTATTGCCAGTGGTCAGAAGCAGATATGAAAACAGCAATAGAAAAATATAAAACTGGAAATTATGGATTAAATAAAATCTGTGAACTTTATAACATTCCCAAACCAACATTTAAAAGACATTTACAGGGTTCAAATCTACATGCCAAGTTTGGAACCAAAGCACTGGGTCGCGCAACCGTTTTTACTGCTGAAATAGAGAAACAGCTAAAAGAACAAATTTTAAAAATGGAGGAATGCTTCTATGGTCTAACGATTACGGACATTAGAAGAGCAGCATTTCAGTTTGCAGAAATGAATGGAATACCAAATAATTTCAACAAAATTAAAAAGACAGCTGGCAAGGCATGGTTTTATGGCTTTATGAAAAGACATCCGAAGTTATCTCTAAGGCAACCTGAGTCAACCTCATTGGCAAGATGCAAAGGGTTTAATAGACAAAACGTCAATCACTTTTTTGATATATTGGAAAAACTGGTTGACCAACATCAAATAGATGCTACAAGAATTTATAATGCTGACGAAACAGGTTTTTCCACTCTCCAAAAGAAAAGTCAAAAAATTATTTCTAGGAAAGGAAAACAACAAGTTGGAACAGTGGCAGGTGGCGAAAGAGGCGTTATTACCACTTGTGTAGTTTGTACTAGTGCATCAGGGCATTATGCAGCTCCAATGATAATTTTTAAAAGAAAAAGAATGATGGTTGAACTTGCTGAAGGTGCTCCACCAGGCTTTACTGTAGAAGTTTCAGATACCGGATATATTAACAGTGACTTGTTTGTAGTATGGTTGCGACGATTTATTGAAGCAGTAAAACCCACCCAGGAAAAAAAGTTATTCTGCTTCTTCGATGGTCACACGACGCATTCTAAAAATCTGAAAGCTATCAACTTGGCTAGAGATCACGGAATCATTATGTTGCAGTTACCAGGGCATACAACGCATCGTCTTCAACCTTTAGACGTGGCAGTATTTCAGCCACTGGAGGTTTATTATAATCAGGAAGTAGAAAAATGGATGCGAGAACATCCCGGATTAGCAGTCACACAATATCAAGTTGCCAAACTTTTAGGTGAAGCTTACGGAAGAGCTGCTACAGTTGGTTTTGCGATAAATGGATTTTCTAAATGTGGGATTTGGCCAGTCAATCGACATATTTTTTCCGATGTAGATTTTGCTGGCAGTGATGCTCTGTTGGAACAAAATCTAGGACTAACAGAATTGCCTAGCCAAAATGAACAAGCTGAAGATGAATCATCGGAAGACGATTTACCACTCTCTAAATTAGTAGGAAGACCTGAAACCCCTAAATTGAACACTTCGTTTGAAGATATTATCTCTCTTCCAGGACCAAGCCAATCGAACAAGCGACCACGTTCTAAAAACGCTCAGCAAGCAACAGTACTCACTACCCTACAAAGAAGAACTGGAACAAAGAAAAATAAGCATAGACAGCAAGGCAAGAGCTGCCGTGAAACGGAAGATATCCTCAAGAGAAACAGAAAAATTAAACTCTAAGAAAACAAAGAAGCCTTCACCACCTGTAGAAGTAACTAATGCTATAATTGAAACAAACCCTTCTGAGTGGTACTGTCATCTCTGCAATGAATGCATTATAGAAGACATGATTAAGTGTAGTAAATGCCAGAATTGGGTACACGAATCTTGTGCAGCGACTTCAACCGAGCATCCGTTTTATATTTGTGACCTCTGTTGTTAGTACACAGAAACCTATATATTTGTGTTAAAGAACATTCGTTTAATTTTATATGGAAATTCCTTTAATTTTGTTTTTGTATTTTATTAAAACGTTGATAATGAATTTGGGTTTCAATTATCAATCCATTGATATAATAGCATTTAGGGTGGTACAATATATCAAACCAAGTGGTCCAATTTAACGAACCAGTTTGATAAATTGAACCACTTGCAAGGTTTTTTTAAAAAGCGTTTAATTTTCAAAACTTAGCATTTTCATAGTTCTGTCGTCGGCCGTTTTGAAAATTAAGTTCAATAAAAGCCCAAAATATTTTTTTTGTAAGCCTTAAATACATATATAAAAATTTATAAAGCAAAACATAAAAAGTGGTACAATTTATCCGACCTTACCCTACCTATTTGCTCCGGGGCCTTTGGTTATGTAGCTACGCCACTTACTCAGTATGCATTTTAAAATAGTTAATATTGACTAAACGCTAATTATTTATTAATATGTTTTAAGGGATGACTGCGGTTAGAACTAGAAAATAGACCTAGAAAGTGCAAAAATCGCTATCTAGGAACAATTTATACTTATGGCATATGCCATCTAAACCAAACAAAATTTAATTAAATTGATATTGCAGAAAATTATCGGCTTATGTGTAGGTCTTGCTGTCAGCCAAGCTCGAATTGTAAATGTGTTTTATATTGTTGTGGCGGATTTATGTTTTTTCTTTTCATCTTGGTATACGCCAAAAAAGTTTTTATATAATGAAACCGCTTCAGTCCTGGTCCCTGGGTGAAGAGACTGAGTCTGTTCAGTCCCATAGACCCCGCAGATCGCCTAAAACAAAAAAAAAAATAATAATAAAAGCCCAAAATAATCTAAATTGCTTATCTAAGTTTCGGTTACAAGTCTGCCACCGTTTTAAAGATAAACTTAAATAAAAAATAAAATAGTAATTTAAATTACAGTTCTTAAAATTTGCATATAAAATTAAAGAAATTTTGAGAACTTTTTGTAACAGTTTTTGACTTTCTGGTCATAAAAATGACATTATCAGTTTGTTTTAAGACTGATGCATTTAATATTTTTAATAAAACAAAAGTAGGGTGGTCTGAGATTTTATTTTTTTCCAAAATTAGTTCAATATCCAGCATAGGTAACCATGTATTATTTAAATTACCAGTTAGAGATGATACGCAATTATCTTTATTTAATAATATACAGGGTGTCCCAGAATATGTTGGAAATCTCTCGAAATCTAATAAAAACCTAAAAATACTTTGACAAGTTCCCATAAACTTTTTTCCTACGACCCTCCCCTACGGAGATACAGGTACATAACGGACGCCTTTGGAAATCGTTTTTTTTTAATAAATTTTTAAATACTAGGCGTAAATTAATATTTTTTTTGTATGATGGTAACTAGATAGGTGTTCTTAAAATAAACCCATTAAATTATATTTGGCTTATTTAGTTTGCCAGAGACGAACTAGCTTTGACATAATAATAGCAATTTTTTAACACTCTGTGTGATAAAGGCTCATCAATATTATTTTTAAGTAGCCTTAACCTTACACTAAAAAAAAGGTATTTTTGATTGACATCGATAAGAACAATTGTTTACGAGAAATAAAATATTATGGTTGATAATTTTTTCTAAATTATACAGGGTGTTTTCTAATTGAACGTAAATATTTAAGGAGACATTTTTGGGTCCATTTTAAGAAAAAAAACTTTATATAAACGCATGTCCAAAACGTCTTAACTTTTGAAATACAGAGCGGTAAAATTTTCAAAAATAAATAATTTATTTTTGAAAATTCTACCACTCTGTATCTCAAAAGTTAATACGTTTAGGACATACATTCATATGAAGTTTTCTTTTTAAAACAGACCCAAAAATTGCCTCCTTAAATATTAACGTCCAATTAGAAAACATCCTGTATAATGTAAAAAAATACCAACCATAATATTTTATTTCTTGTTAACAATTGATCTTATCTATGTCAATCAAAAATACTTTTTTTTTAGTTTAAGGTTAAAGGTACTTAAACATAATATTAATAAGCCTTTATCATACAGGGTGTTAAAAAATTGCTATTATTGTGTCAGAGCTAGTCCGTCCCTGGCAAACTAAATATGCCAAATATGATTTCATGGGTTTATTTTAACAACACTTACCTAGTAACCATAATAAAAAACATATTAATTTACGCCCAGTATTTCTAAAGTTATTAAAAAAAAAACGATTTCCAGAGGCGTCCGTTATGTACTTGTATCTCCGTAGGGGAGGGTCGTAGGAAAAAAGTTTATGGGAAATGGTCATAATATTTTTGGGTATTCTATTAGTTTCCGAGAGATTGCCTACATATCCTGGGCACCCTGTATATGCACTTTCTTAAATTAAACGTGGTTGTTATTAAATGCATGTTGACAGCTTTTTAATTTGCTTTTTTATGTATATTTGATGTTTGTTAATGCGTTTGGCTAATACTTTAACGGCCGAGTGATGATCGCGTTGTTAAATTTAGCAATGGACTTAGCAATTGTTAAAAGTTAACAACGGTTTAGAATGTTTAACAAAACGTCAGATTTTGACAGGTTGCCTACTAAAATCATTGAATAACACTGACAATGACGTTTTGTTAAAGATTCTAAACCGTTGTTAGCTTTGAACAATTGCTAAGTCCATTGCTAAATTTAACAACGCGATCATCACTCGGCCGTAAAGTTTTACCCATATAAAATTTATTTCATTTACAAGGAATCTAATAAATAGTATTTTATGTTTCTCTGTTTATCTTGTATGGTTTTGTTTTTGTTACTTGAGATCTAATAGTATTTTGTATGGTAACGAAAACAAAACCATATAATATAAAAAAAACACAAAAAAGGATATTTATAATATACCTTGTTTATATAATAAATTTCATATGGGTAAAACAACAAACAAGGTTTGACGCAACTAAAAATTATTATTTTTTTACACGAATGACCTAAGAATTATATTTTGAAATTCTCTGTTAAATCTGAACACCTAGTGTTATATTTAAAATATTAGGGAAGGTCTTAATACCTATTTTTGAAAACAGGAGGTTACCAAAATCCACAACTATTTTGTAGTAACGGGGCATAATAACGAAAAACCGATATACACGGCTTATTGCATTTTTCTGTACATCCCTCTTTTATTATTTTTGAAACCAAAAACCGCACAATATTAAATTTTTTTGTCAGGTATGAATTTACCGTTAGAGTATACATTTTTTATTTTTAAAATGGATGTTGGAAATTTTTATTAGAAAATCTCTTGGGGAATGCCCGCTTCCAAGAAATTGTAAAGCTAATAAAGGATCGCGGAAATGTAGATTTCATTTCTACTATGGCACATAAAAATTTATCATATTTCTTCTTCTTGGAAATCGCACAAATACAGAATAACTGAAGCATAGTTTTAATAAAATTCAACTATACGCTACGGAGTTATTGTTTTGTATATTTTATACTGCTGTCGGAGAAATTTTGATTTTAAAGGTATATTAGATAGTAAGAAACTGCTATGCACAATATAAAAATAGTTTAGATTGTTACTTAGATTTATTAATTATATAAATTAGTTAATATATTATATTTAATAAATATTTTGGTTGAAAATTTTAATAGTTATTTTTTCAAATAATATTAATAGTCTAGGAGGAATCGGCGCATAAATACCAAAAACTATTCCTCCTTAATTTTTTTTATACGATCCTCTTTAAATTACCCTA
Source organism: Listronotus oregonensis (assembly GCA_019359885.1). Taxonomy (NCBI): domain Eukaryota; kingdom Metazoa; phylum Arthropoda; class Insecta; order Coleoptera; family Curculionidae; genus Listronotus; species Listronotus oregonensis. The sequence goes on along the minus strand of JAHBCN010006045.1, from coordinate 21,672 downwards.
CTGATGAAATAAATGCATGTTGCCATGGCACCACCTGGTGCCATATTGTTTAAACCGAAATTGGTTAAGCAATTGCAAGGAATTGTAATTTTTTAACTGTTTTTTTTTATATTATTTATTGAAATTCATATAAAAAAGGTGCTATGATTTTTTACGATAAAGTTAATAATTTTGGAGATATGAAATTTTAAAAATATCAAATTTGGGTACTTTTGACCCAAGAAAAATATATATTAAAAAAAAATAAAACGTAAAAAATATATTTTTTTATTCTTTATACAATAGTTAATAATATCCTTAATTGAGATTTTAAATTTTTTTATTGTTTATACAGGTTTTTTTATTGTGAATTATGCGTCCCTTACCTTTTAGTATCGACGTCTCTCTGACTCATACTCTGCATCGGCCCCTCTGTCCTAAATCATTATTTATTCTTTACCTTAAAAAGTAGTTGATTGATTGATTGATTGATAAAGTAAATACACAAGTTGAGGTTTTGTCCGCCTCGACACTGCAGCCTACAGGGCTTGTTGTATCTCTTGTGTATTTGTTTCAGTTAAAAAGGTTTGACACCTTAGACAGGTGTAGTAGCCCTTTTACTGTTCTTTTCTGGTCTCCAGCCTCCTGGTGGTTAGTGTCCACCATGAGGTTTTGATTTGTTCTCCAGTATGTAAGTGCAGGGCACTCATATATGATGTGAGAGGCTGTTTCTTCCTCTTCATCACATAGTCTGCAAATGGGTTCTTCTCTATAGATGCCCATAGTGTGCATATGTTTTCTTAGGGTGCAGTGTCCGGTTATTGATCCTGTCACTATTCTAATCTGATTCCTATTTAGTTTTAGTAGTTCACTTGTCAATGCTTTCGATGGTGAGTCCAACATTGATTTATTGTGATTTTGCCTTGGAATGTGGTTCCAGTATGACTGATGTTGTGTTTGAATCCACCTAGTCATGTAGCCACGAACCGAGGCTTTTGGTATTCCAAAAACAGGTTCAGGACCCACAAACATTGCTGCGGAGCCTCGCCTGGCCAGGGAGTCTGCATTTTCATTGCCCTGTATTCCCCTGTGTCCTGGCACCCAGGAAAGTGTAACTTTGTTGTGGTTAGCCAGGTTTAGGAGGCATTGCAGACAGTTCCAAACCAACCTTGAGTTGACTTGTTGGGATGCCAAAGCTTTTATGGCCGCTTGACTATCAGAGAAGATAGTAATGTCCCTGCCCTTATATCTCCTCCTCAAGTTCTCTCGCAGACAAAGTTCAATGGCATATATTTCCGCCTGGAAAATAGTGGCATATTTCCCCAGGGAAGCATAAGCATTAAACCTGGGGGTCATACCATGTATTCCTGCGCCATTGTCAGTCTTGGATCCATCGGTATACCAAACCAAATTCCGAGACTGACCAGGAGATCGCTCACTACCGCCCCAGGTAAGCTGGGTTTTGTATGGTCTGTGTTTATTTATCCCTTTTGGCATTGTATCACTGCTCATCTCAAATATTGGGTTTGTGATACTGCTCGTTATTCTGGTGTGTCCTAGGGCAGGCCCAGAGCACCAGTTGCCGTTACATTTCAGCCTGTATGCCCCAATCCTCGCCTCCGCCTTAATAATTATACCAAGAGGGGGGAGGCTTAGTAGGGTTTCCATGGCTGCAGTTGGAGTGCTTCTAATAGCTCCCGTTATACAGAGACATGCTAGTCGCTGGAGTTTGGATAACTCCAGCTCTGCTTTTCTCTGTTCTATTTTTGGCCACCAAAAACTAGTTACTAGTAGTTACTTTATCAAAAAAGTTTAAGAGAGCAATGTTATTAATAATTTAATTATATACAATTTGTTTTATAAGTTTTCATCCTGAAATCAATTTAACAACAGTTATTTGAGCGCGCGTAATAAACCTGTATAAACAATAAAAAAAATTAAAATATCAATTAAGGATATTATTAACTATTGTATAAAGAATAAAAAAATATATTTTTTATGTTTTATTATTTTTTTAATATATATTTTTCATCGGTCAAAAGTATCCAAATTTGAGATTTTTCGAACATTCAAAAATTCCCATCTCAAAAAAAAACTTTATTGTAAAAAGTCATGGAACATTTTTTATTTGTTTTTCAATAAAAATATAAAAAGTTGTTCGCTTAAAAAATAACAATTTCGTGCAATTGTTTAAACAATTTCGGTTTAAACAATATGGCAACAGGTGGCGCCATGGCAACATGCATTTATTTTATCAGTAGGGCAATTAAAATAGGATCGTATAAAAAATTAAGGAATAGTTTTTGGTACTTATGCGCCGATTCCTGCTAGACTAAAATAATGTTTAGCTCCTTGTTGGAAATGGGGGTCAATTATTAAAAAACATGATGATTACACAGGCCCACAAAAAAAATGGTAGCAGGGTGTCGGACTAAGATTTTCTGGCGTATTTTTTTTCGCTGAACACAAATCTAAAGTCAAAATTGGGGGTCAAACAGCAAAAAATTGAAAAAAAAAAACAAAAAATCGACACGGTACATTTACCGGCAGAAACCTGCTACCATGGAATGTTTGGACTACGACAATATAAACTATAAGAGATACAAAAAATATTTTAAATTGTCTATAAAAACTTATAAAAACATTTTTAATAAGATAAATAATAAAGGAGATATAAACGAAAATGTAATTTTTACAGAAAATTTTAGTCCAAAATAGGAAAAAAATAGATATTTTAAATTAATGTGTTTTTTTTTTTTTTATAAAAATATTTATTTAATCCATTTGGGTCCCAAATCATTTTAAATTTGCAAAAAAAAACAAAAATACAAAAATTAATTTTATTTTTTTTTTTCAGGAATGTATACTATATATAATATTGCATTTAGACAAAAAGGTTGTATAACTTAAATTAAGGGTCTTGTAAAAATATAAAGTTTATGTTATATAAAGTTTCGTCTATCTTTTATAGTTTTTAAGATATTGACGTTTTAAATTAAAAAGAAAAAAACTCTAAAATTACGCCTTTTCTCGATTATTTGCTGTTTGACCTCCAATTTTAACCTCAGATTCATGTTTAGCAAAAAAAATATTCCAGAAAATCCTAGTCCGACACCCAGCACACACTTTTTTTTTTGTGGTGCTGTGTTATTTACGTTAAAACTATTTATAGATTAAAAAAAAACTATATGATTAATATTATCCTTCACTTTATTAATAAAATAACGTTACAAAACAACTTTTTTAGATAAAAATGCTTTTTTTTAATAAAAATAATCTGGTATAGGAGAAAAATCAGTAAAAATTCATGAAAAGTTTTAAAATTTAAAAAATCATAATTCTGTTAAATTTAATTAAAAATACCTTTAAGCCGGCTTATTTAAATGTTTTGACATCAGTGCTCTTGTTTGTAAACAAAGCCTAAACAAATCTTGCTTTAGAAAATGTTGTGGACAAAAAATCTAAATACAGTAACACTTGTGTTAACGGACACCCATTTATATCGGCCACTTTCAAGATAATAAAAATCTACTTTATAAGAAATCCCTTATATAAATACCCTTAGATAATGGACACCCTCATAAAACAGCCACGGTCAGACAAATCTTAATTTTTATAACCTATTTCAGGTAAATCAACCTTTTTATATTGGTCGGAATTTCTTGGGGCTTATTTGTATTTTATTATTTTTTGATAGTATTCTGCAAATTTTAAAGGTGAAAATACCCAAAATAATATTTATGGCCAGATTTAAATAGCATTAGTGCTTGGGGGATTATCTTCACATTATATTTTTAGTTGTGTTTAAGACACGCACATCGATAAGAATAAAGGTATCGTGTTTGGAATCGAAAAGTGTTTAATCATGTCCCTAAAACGAAAAGGTTTGTCACCAAAGGAAAAAATTAATGTTATCGCGGAAAGTAAAAAGTACGTAAAAAGTACACTTTGGGTTCGCGAAAACTGGCTGAAAAGTTTGGGGTGGAAAAATTCCAAATAAATAAAATCATCAGAGATAAAGCTAAACTAAAACCAGGGCCGGATTTAACTTTTTGCCGCCCATAGGTTAATATATTTTTGCCGCACTAATATGTCAATATTTTTTTGATATCAAACAAAAAAAATAGCAATAAAAGAATGTAAACTTAATTGTGGTTCTTATTAAAAATTTAATAAAAGAATTTAAAAAAATTAAATAATACAAATTAAATAACAATTTTTTAAAACAAACAAATTTCATAATACAAAAACAAAATATAAATTAATGCGGCAAAACCCTATACTAATATTTTTCTTCGAAGCTTCTTTTCTGAAAAATCGTTAATAATATTTAAAAATTTTAAATTTTTTTTAAAAAAATTAACGTTAATTTGCCCCCCAAAATTTGGGGCCCCTAGGCTTTCCCCCGTTTTAAAAAAACTTTTAAAAGGGGGTGTTAATTTTGGAACAAAAGGAAAACCTTTTAAAGGGAGGATTGGAGGATCCCCCTTTAAAATTTTTTTGAAAAACCGGGGGGAAAAAAAGTTTAAAAAGGGGCCGTTAGTTAAAAAAACACTTGGCAGCAAGCTATTTAAAACCCAAAAAATTTTTACCCTTTAAAAATTTTTTAACAACTGTTACCGGGAAGGGGCCCCCCTTCTAAAAACCAATTATTTTTTAATTTTTGGTGACTGTTTTACGGGTTTTCAAAAAAATTTTGCTTTTAAAATTTTTTTTTTTTTTTTAAAATTTTTTTTGTAATAAAAAAATAATTTAAAAAAACCCTTTTTAAAGAGATTTTATTTTCAAAAAAAATTTTTTTATATTTTTACAAAAAATATTTTAAAATTTGATCACCCTTTTTAAAAAATTTAAAAAAAAACCAAACCCCAAATTATTAGCCCCTTTAAACCCCCTTAAGGACCCAAAAACCAAAATTGGGGAAAAAAATTCTCTTACAAATTTTGGGTTTTTTTTAAAAGGGAAAAACACAAAACCCATTTTCAAGCATTAAATGTTCTTGGGTTTCCCCCTTACAAACATCCATTTTTTCGGGGTACTTTTTGAAAAAACAAATAAAAAAAATTTTTAAAAAGAAAAAAAATTTTTAACTCAATATTACAAGCTAAAATAAAAACATAATTTTTATTAAGAAAAAAAAACCCTTATTTTGTTTTTTTTTTTTAAATTTTAAAAAAATAACATTCTAAATTTTTAAAATTTAAAAATAATTTTAGCTTTTTTTTCAAATAAACCAAAAAAATTTGGAAAATTTAATATATTTCAGTTTTAATATAACAAAAAATATTTCGTACGAATATTAAAATTAGAAGTGCTTTAAAACTCAATCTCCTTTTTGTTTAGTAAAAAAAATAAGCAAAATATGGGGGAAACCCCCCACGCAATTTTTTTCTTTTGCAAAATATGTATATTTTTTAAGTTTTTGGAATAAAAAAATTATTTAAAATTTTTTGGGAAAATTTTTACATAAATTTTTAAACAAAAATATTTTTTAATATGTTTTTTTAATTTTTCTTACTTTTAGCTGTGGGCCCTTCTTTAAAAAACAAATTTAAACATATTCTTTTTTAAACCCCGAAAAAATTTGTTAATAATTGTCTCTAATTAAAAATTTTGGAAGATTTAATACGGGGACGTATTTAAAACCAAAAAAAGCATAAAAATCAATAAAATTTGGGTAAGGCCTTCTTTTTATATAAGGGTTTTTAAAGTTTTTTTTATATTTTTTTAATTTTTTGGGAAATAATTTGAGAACAATAATTTTATTGAAAATTAAAATAAAAACGTTTAATTCATTTTTTTTTTTTTTTTTTTTAAATTTTGTTTATAAAATCAGAGCGTGCCCCTTGTTTATTTTTTTTTTAAACCAAATATCTCGAAAACGGGGTTTCTATCGAATTTTTTAAAGGATACTTTTTTGGGGGTTTTAAAAAACAAAAAAAAATTATTTAGTTTATTTTTAAAAGGAAACAGGGTCACTAAAAAAATTTGGGGTTTTTCAATATAGTGCATGTAGGTGGCCCCCCCTTAAATAAAAAAGTAATAAGATTAGATTGAATCCGTCATACCAAAAAACCCCCCATATCAAAAATTTTAATTTTTATTTACATAATCATAAAAATTTTTTTAAAAAAGAAAAAATTTTTAAAAAAAACTTTAAAAACCCAAAACCTTTTTGGGTTTTTTTTTGGGGCCCCGACTACGTACCTAAAAATTTTCATTTCCGTATGAATCACCCGTATATATATATATATATATATATATATATATATTTTTTATTTTAAAATATATATATATATATATATTTTATATATATATATATATATATATATATATATATATATATATATATATATATATATATATATATATAAAAATATATAATAAAAATATAAATATAAAAAGGGTTTAAATGATTTCCTTTCGGAAAATATTATCCGGGGAAAAACCCAAATTTCCCCCTTTTTATTTTTTTTCTTAAGGTTTTTGAGAAAAAATTTTTTTTTAAAATTTTTAAATAAAAACCCCGGGGAAATTTCCCCGGGGGCGCTCGCCGGGGTTTTAAAATTTATTTTTTTACGGACCTGATTTTTTTCCAATTTTTTTAACCCCCTTTTTACCCCCCTTTTAAACAAGTAAATTTTTTCCCCTTTTTTAAAAAGGGGGAAAGCCCCTTTTAAGAAATGAGTGAAAATTTCCCTTTTCTAACTCATTGTCTTTTTGGGGGAAAAAATGTTTTTTAAAAGAAAAATTTGGGGGATACTTTTTTTTAATTGGGGTTTTTTAAATTTTTAAAAAAAGCACAAAAAATTTGCCGCATTTAAAAAAAAAAATTGGGGATGGTTTAACGAAAAGAAAAAAATCGGACGGAAAATCTTCCTTTAAAAGGGGTTTTTGGATTGGGGAAAAGAAAGTGTTTTTGTTTTTTTTCCTTTTAACCCAGAAAAACTTAAATTTTGGTTTTTTTTCCGGGGAACTCGGGGAAAAATGGGGTTTTACAAAATTTTTTTTTAAAAAAAGGTTTGGGGCCAAATGCCCAACTTTGCCATAAAATTTAACGACTTCGATCTCTTAGGTTTTTAATCCCCCTTTTATGCACTGAATCAGTGGGTTTTTTTAAAAAAAAAAAAAAAAAAATTTTTTTTTTTTTTTTTTTTTTATTATATATATATATATATATATATATATATATATATATATATATATATATATATATATATATATATATATATATATATATATATATATATATATATATATATATATATATATGTTTTTTTTTTGTCTAAATTTAATATTATTTTAAATAGTCTCGGTGTTTTTTTGATGTTATCTGTTTTTGGAATAATAAATAGAAACCAAGTGAATGACGAGCTATTAGAGACATTTTTTTTTAATTGGTTGTTTCTTTTTGTCGGGTAGTATAATTCATATACAGTATGTTTAAAATAATTTATAAACATGTTAAGATTTGTAACATAGCAATAAATTAATTTACGGCGGTAAGAGGGTAGATTTTTAAGAGTGAATGGTCTTTTGCGATAAAAAAAATGTACTGCGTTTTTTTATAAATTTAGGTTAATTTTTAGAACGAACGGACCATTCTTAGTAAAAAATGATAAATTTAACGTTTGCGAGAAATTGTAATTTACCTATAAATTTTAATGCACAACTGAAGACAAATTTTATTTTGTTTACTACCTGATTTTAAATTATTAAAACAAAACTTTTAGGAGTTATTCATCAATAATAATAAAATATAAGCATTTTCTTAGATTTTATGTGGTGCAAATGGCATTTCTGTAGGTAATGGTAATATTTTTCTTATTCCAAAAAGTGCGTTTGAATGTATTAAAGAAATGATTTACACCTATGAAAAGCAAGATGATATTTATTTTATGTTTGCAAGAACCTTTGGAAATTAAAAGGATGCAAAGCGTCTATTTGAAGAGGCATTTTCAAATCAACTAATGTGTGCGACAAAGATGTGAATTATTTGTTTTTCTTAAAACTTAGCAAACGCACTTCTGGGAATTAAAAAAATAATAATAACAATAACTGCAAAAATGCCTTTTGAATCGCACAAAATCTTAATAAGGGTAAAGCATAATTATTTTTAATACTTTTTTCATCAATTTAAAGTCAGGTAGTAAAATAAAGAAAAAGATTTTATGGCAAAACATCTTCCCACCTTAGAAATCTACCCTCTATCAGCTGTATATAAAAATGTTTCTTGTGTGAATAAATTCCACTTACAATTATTATATACACGTATACAAAATCTAATTTTATTTCAGTTTTTGAGGTAGCTGCAAGTAATTTAAAACCTTTTTTTTTATTGCCAACCTTTTAAAGGGCTGTAACTAGAAAAGGGGCATTTTCGGATCCATGGTAATTAGAACGGCCTGTATAATTAGCTCTAAAGAAAACTGTTTAACTGAGCTTTTCAAATTATCTATAAAAAGTAACATAAACATTTTTGATAAAAGAAATAATAAAGGAGATATAAAGAATAATGTAATTCTGACAAAAAATTTCAGTCCAAATAGAAAAAAATATTAGTGTGATTATTGTTTTTTTCTTTAATAAGTATTCATTTATTTAATTTATTTGAATCCCAAATCACCTAAAATTTGCAGAAAAAACCCAAAAAAAAAATTTTGAAATTTTTTCCAGAGGTGTACAGGGTCTTTGATTATATTAACGTGGCTTCTGGAGCCAGACAGAAAAAATGTTTTATATAAAAATTGTAGGTTTTTTCCATATTATCTTTTGAAATTATCAGTAAAAAAATATCGCAATAAAAAAATGGAAAAATATAGGCAACTTCAACTTTTTTAAATAAATCACCCTGTATATTATGCGCTACAATAGAAGATCTTTTTTTTTCTGATTTCAAATATGTATACATTTATGATATTTGGATGAACTGTTTTTGAGATATGTAAGCTTAAAATATAAATAATTTTAAAAAAATAATTATTTTAGTATCAAGAAAGCTATGAAAACAGAAAAAATTGTTTTAATAAATTTGACGTATTGATATTGTAAAAAGTTGAAATTTATCGTTTTAACTATTAAAAGTAGTTTGCATTGCTTTTTTGTCGATGAGCTATTCGGAAAAACAAAAAATCGCTATTATGCGCCATTTTTATGGTAACAATAATAATGTGACGACAGTGCAAAGGGAATATTACTTATTATATCCTTACCAACGGGTACCATCCATAGATACTATTAAATATATAGTAAGAAAGTTTATTGAACGAAAAAGCTTTAAAATAAAGAAAAGGGCTGCAGCACGAAATGAAAACAAAGTTTTTTTCAGGATAATTATTATACTTTTTCTATTGGACTAGCACTAACTACTTTTGATAATTTTAGAAAATCCTGAAATATCAATCTCCGAGGCGGCGTCTGAACTTAATAAAACAGATTATAAAATTTATTTAACCTTAAAATTTTCCAAATTTTATCCTTATAAATGTATGTCCGTTCAGAATCTTCCTGAACAAAACATGAAGGCCCGACCTAAGTATGCATTGGAAATAGCAGGTTCGTGCAGCAGAATCCCAAGTTTTTAAATAAAATTTTATTTATCGACAAGTCTTCCTTCACTTTAGCAGGAATGTCACAAAAATAAACATTATTGGTCCAGAGAAAACCCTCACCAAATTCAGCAACATAACAATTTTATTGTTTCCATGGCTTTCTTGATACTAGTATGAAAGTTTTTTGAAACTCATTAATAATTTAACCTAAAATATCTCAAAAATGGTTCATCCAAATATCATCAATGTGTATATATTTGAAATCAGAAAAAGATCTTTCGTTGTAGCGCATAATATACAGGGTGTTTCATTTAAAAAAGTTGAAGTTGCCTATATTTTTCAATTTTTTTATTGCGATATTTTTTTACTGATAATTTCAAAAGATAATATGGAAAAAATCCTACAATTTTTATATGAAACATTTTTTTCTGTCTTCAAAAATAAAGGCATCAGAAGCCACGTAAATATAATCAAAGACCTGTACCTTGAAATAATCATGAAAATTCGATTTTTTATTATAACTTAAAAAATATCGCATTTAGACAAAAAGGTTATATAACTTAAATTAAAGGTTCTATACAAATAATTAGTTTATATTATATAAAGTTTCGTGTATCTATTATAGTTTTTAAGATATTGACGTTTAAAAAATTGTTTATATACGAAATTACGCCTTTTCTTGATTATTTGCTGTTTAACCCCCAATTTTGACTTCAGATTTGTGTTCAGCGGAAAAATATTTTAGAAAATCTTAGTCCGACACCCAGCACACACCACTTTTTTTGTGGGCCTGTGTAGTCTAAAAATATTTAAACATATTCTTTTAGGGTGTATTTTTTACGTATTTTATAAAATAATAGGTTTGTGTTTTTCTATAAAATAAAAAAAATCTCAAACCCGGAAGTATAGGGTTAGAGAAGTGTACGTTTACATCAAAATTTTCTTTTCTGCATTATTTTAAAACCAGGCATTTAATAACAAATTTTAATATTCGAAACATCCAAAATATTATAATATTAGTAACAGTAATAGTTAATAATAAAAATATAATATCATAAGAAATTCATTAATACTTTAAAAAAATAAACTTGCACAAATTTTAAATAAAATAAGTGTAATACTTACTTAAATATAAAAAAGTATTGCGACGTACCTCCCTTGCTTATGATTTGACAAGCCGTCTTGTCGTCTGCGAGATTGATTTTAATAAGAACATGAAATAAAGGATGAAAATAAGCCGATATATCCAAGAGATGGTTGCCTTACACTCCACCCCACCCGGTAAAATCCATCGGAATGTCAAAAAATAATTGGTTTGCGGATGTGAGGATTTACCGTTGCTTTGTTCTGAAAAATGTATTTTAGATATGACTTTAATAGGATAGAGGTACATATATTAAAATAAAATATATCATACCGCATTTTTTACAGGCTTGAAGGAGTGAAAAAGTTTTTAAATGTTTATATTTCTCTTTCTTATCATAACCCCGTTCTGATGCATAACGTTATTATTGTCTTAGGTAGTATTGTTAGGCAATTTAATATATAATTTATGTAAAAAATAAAACATTTCTATAAACTTGGGCCTGAAAATCTTTAAATTTCTAGAAAAAATATGTTAAAGAAAAATAATTTATTTTCCTATTATTTACACAAGAATCTTTTAAAAATTTTGAAACTTAATTGTTTTTTTTTAGTAGAGAGGTTTCCACCATGACAAAAAATTCTTTAATTATTTTGAACACTGGCGGTTTTTTTGTTTTCTAGAAAATACTAAAATTATATTAGGTATTAGTGCATGAAAAATCAGTGTACCCAACCTAAAAAGGTAATAACTAATCAGAACCACCTTGAATGATCCCAGAAGATGTTTGGAAGATGGTTTCGTTTTAGTTTTTTATTTTAGCGGTATACGCCTATTTATTTAGAAAACTTATTTTTCATTAAATATATTAAAGCTTTATATGTTTTTTGTTTTTTTTTAGTAAAGATACGATTTATTTTTCTAAAAGTTTGAAAAAATACTTTTTTTGTTCCAATAATGCTGACAGTCTTGATAATTCATTAAAATTTTTAAAAAATCCATTAACATAGAAATTCGGCCATTTTACTGTTCACCGTATATTTTGTGTAACTATTATTGATTAAGATATTTTAAATTTTTTTCTTCACACGATGAGCACCTCGTAACTAAGAGACACGACAATGTTTCAAAATTTTTAAACGATGCTTGTCTTAATTAAAAAAAAATCTTTTAATTAATATAAGCAGCATTTATCTGCCCAATACTAAAAAAGACTAGGCTAGATTTCAATATAATGGGATTTCGCAAATTATTTTACTGTAGGTAACCAACAGTGATTGATTTTAAAACTTGCAATACGGTTTAAAATGTTATTAATTACAGTTGTCAAGTACCTATATGTTAAAATTGGTTGTATTACATCTTCGTTTTCTTATTGAAAAAATGTGGGGAAAATAGCAAGAATTTGGCCATTTTTGATTGTATGTTTTCAATAAGATATTAATTCTAATAAATTAAGTTTTTCATCGGTATTTTCTTATCTTAATAATTGTTTTGGTATTCTGTTGACGTTATTAACCTAACTGTTTTTTCTTTCCCATGCTTTGGCAATATCTAAACGTGTTATATTTTCCGATGGCGTCTTCTTTCTAAATTAGCCTAATTTTTTTAGCATCGGCATGGTGGTAAAGGTAAATAGGGCAAAAAACATGATTTGCCTACAATTTCTTTTTATAAATTTCTATTTATAATTTGTTCTAAAACACTTCAAATGTTGCCAACAAAGCCGCACTCTAAGTTTTTGTTCCGTTATTATCAAAGGCAGCACCCATTGTGCACGCAGGCTAACCAAACTAACCAAAACTAAAAACTTCAATTAAAATATTACTTACACAGTACCAATAAAATCCCTAGGGTTTTGGTTAATTGACGACCTTCTAAAACCATATCCTGGATTTCTGGTGTTTGGATTACTTTTTGGATTTCTTTTACGTAGATCGTCTTAATAACCGTTATGACCAAATTTAATTCATTATGGCGACTTAAATCATATCTTTTATTACTGTAAAATAAACAGTGATCACACCAATAACCTAATACATGTTCTTATACAAAAACAATTCTTTTTGCCAATATGGCTACCTGAAATTCTTCCAAGTAGTGTTACCGAAATATTCTTGTATTTGTGTAATTATCTGAAATCCGTAAATGCAAATATTTAATATGATTACCCTAACCTTTGTTTTTTACCCAAATGTATGAGCCTTTTTACCTGTGGTCTACCAAGTAATGTGCTGATCTGTAAAGTCGCACTGATCGACCCCTGGGCGTGAAATGTGTGACCCTGTCAATATATCCTATTGTCAGTATAAAAGTATTTCCGTGGCTAAAGCACTCGTTTGCAAGGCAGAAAAAAAATTCTTCTGGTACTACACCTTTTGAAAATAGGAATTTTATTACTGCACAATATTTAATATTTTCCATTGGAAGAAAAAGTGTGACCTATTAATTTTGAATACATGTAAATAAAATAAGTTGACAGATCTACAAGAAACTTAACATGTGTTATAAAAAGTACTATAATTTTAAGAAAAATAAAACGACGAACCCAATTAACTTATGGAATCACCAAATTTATTGAACAACCTGTTTTTAAAAGGAGTAACAAAAGCACAGAAAAATTACATTTTGGAACAAGTTTTTTTTCTAGTTGATCTATAAGTGTGGATGGATTCGCGGCTTGGCGTTCGTGCTTGGCGGCGCACAGTGGGACGAAACGACACTGTGCTATCCAAATTACTCTACAGCTTCTATAGTTCAACCATTTAGGCAAAAAATATAGGAAAAGATCTACCTTAATTGTAAAGAAAAATAATGGTTAAAAAACACGCTTTTATAGCAAACCGATCTGAAAAGCGAAAAATAATTAATTACCTAGAGTAAAAAAGTGTGGGGTGCTTGATATTAAATGTAACAATTATTTTATTGGTAATCATTAACAAAATTAGACTTAATATGAACATATAGTAAATTGCATCCAACGCCTTTTTACTAAAACTGATTATTTTCTACTTTTTTAGTTAGGTTGGCTATAAAAGCGTGTTTTTTTTTTTTTTTTTAAACTATAATGTATTTCTAATTTTTTAGTCCCAAAACCAAATAAAAAGCAATCTTAATCAAGAGTCTCGATTTTTAGTTTATCTTATATTTGCCAATAAATCTATTATGGCCGACGTATAATAACAAAAATCCATATGAACAAGGAAAACCCCATAGATAAGCCAACATGAAGGTCAGTGTAAAATCCTTTCTCCAAAAATATTTTTCCTGTTGCCAGTAGCCTAGATTCTTGTAGAAAGCATTTTGTGCTATTTTGACCGTAATCTTAATCAAGAGTCTCGATTTTTAGTATATCTTATATTTGCCAATAAATCTATTATGGCCGACGTATAATAACAAAAATCCATATGGACAAGGAAAACCCCATAGATAAGCCAACATGAAGGTCAGTGTAAAATCCTTTCTCCAAAAATATTTTTCCTGTTGCCAGTAGCCTAGATTCTTGTAGGAAGCATTTTGTGCTATTTTGACCGTAATCTTAATCAATAGTCTCGATTTTTAGTTTATCTTATATTTGCCAATAAATCTATTATGGCCGACGTATAATAACAAAAATCCATATGGACAAGGAAAACCCCATAGATAAGCCAACATGAAGGTCAGTGTAAAATCCTTTCTCCAAAAATATTTTTCCTGTTGCCAGTAGCCTAGATTCTTGTAGGAAGCATTTTGTGCTATTTTGACCGTAATCTTAATCAAGAGTCTCGATTTTTAGTTTATCTTATATTTGCCAATAAATCTATTATCGACGTATATAACAAAAAACCAAGGACAAGGAAAAAACCCCCTAGATAAGCCAACATGAATCAGTAAAAACCTTTCCAAAAAAATTTTCTGTTGCCAGTAGCCTAGATTCTTGTAGGGAAACATTTTGTGCTATTTTGACCTAAACTTAATCAAATCTGTTTTTTGACATAGCCAATAAATCTATTATGCCGACGATAAAAAAAACCTATGGACAAGGAAAAACCCCCAGATAGCCCCAAAAGGGCATTTAAAAATTTTTCCAAAAATTTTTTTTTCCCGTTGGAACCAGATTTTGGAAGCTTTTTTTTTTTTCCCCTCTTAAAAAACAATGTCCTTTTTATTTTTTTATTTCCAAAAAAAAATTTTTTAAAAAAAAAATCCATATAAAAAAACCCCCAAATTTGCCCTGAAAATTTTTAAAATCCCTTTTTCCCAAAAAATATTTTTTCTTTCCGATGATTCTTTAAAATTTTTGTGCTATTTTTATTTTTCTTTTTAATAGTTTTATTTTAAAGTTTTTTTATATTTGAATAAAATTTTTATGGGAGTTAAAAAAAAAACCATATGGAAAAAAACCCCATAGATAAGCCAAATGAAGGGAGGGTAAAATCCTTTCCCAAAAATATTTTTGGTTTGGGTAATTTGAGGGGGAAAATTTTTTTTTTGGCCAATCAAAAATAGTCTCATTTTAGTTTTCATATTTCCCAAAAATTTTTGGCGAGAAAAATAACAAAAACCCTACGAAAGGAAAACCCATTAAACCCTGAAGGTCGGAAAAAATTTTTTTCCAAAAAAAATTCCCATTTTTAGCCTATTACCGAAAATTTGATTTCAAAAACTTTAAGCCGTATTGAATTTAAAATTATTTTTTTTTAAACCTTTAGTTTTATAAAAAATATTTTGAACCTCCGAACCTTTTAAATTTTTTAAAAGAATTGTAGTTTAAAAACATTTAAAATACCATTTTCAAATGGCCGTCAAAAATTAATTTTAAACCGATCTCGCTATAGCTAATCGATTTTGGAAACTCGGTAATTTTTAAAGTACTTTAAAGAAAAATTTATTTGGTGGCCGACTTGCCACCAAACGGGGGATTAATATTTGTTTTTTGGGTATTTAGGGGGGGAAGGTTTTTTTTTGTTGAGGGATCCAAGTTCATAGGGGCAATAGGTTAAAAGGTCGGCTCGTATACCCCGGGACCGGACGGAAGAGGTCCCTTTTTCCCAAAAAGTAGTAAGGGATATCCCAAATAAAGCAAACTAAAATGAATCCGCCAAAACTATAGAACATATTTACAAAACCCTGAAGATTTTTCAACTGCAAAAATTTTTAGTAATGTCAAATTTAAACATCGGATCTTTTATGTTCATAGGCGTGCGCACAGTGGGTGCCTGGGTTTGGGTGCCGTGGCACCCCCACTAGTCTGAAAAAGATTACTATATTTAAAATGTGAAAATTATTATTTGATAAGGTTCGATTTAAAAATTACACGCGAACGCACCTTCTCGAAAATGAGTATGGTAAAATCAAAATTAAGATCCACAATGCGCCAAGAACGTTTAGAAAATCTCCTGGTTCCATTTGTGGAACAGGAATTAGCCGCAAATATTGATATAAGTACTGTGATAAACGAATTTAAAAAAATTGTACCTTATGAAAGAAGAATGATTTTATAATAATGTATAATGTACTCGGTTTGTTATTACTTCATAAATATTTACCAAACATTTCTAAGAATTTATTCTTATTAATTTATTATTAATTAATTTTATTAATAGTTTATTTTATTCTGCTTTGTCGAAAAGATGTTTAATCTTAATAAGGCAATAAAACAATACTATTCACAAAGATCCGACATGACGTATCCCATGGCTCCGATCCCATAGGGCGTCATGCGGAAGGCCATCCGTATCGAAGACCACTCCTCGCGTCCGCTCGGTCAGTGATCTTCGGCCATGGCAAAATTGCTGTTTCGTCGATGCCGTAATAATGTCTGAGGTGATAATAAAGTACCCGAAGCGCATCGTTATGTCGGTGAATGTAACCACTTACAGCATGCACTGGACAAGCTGACAATATGTGCATTAGTGTTTCGGGTTGCTGTCGACAAGCTCGACAAGCAGTATCAGGAATGTTAGAAAACTGGCTTCGGTATACCAATGTGTTTATCACCCCATCTTGACAGGCTAGTAGGAAACCCTCGGTCTCAGACTTGAGCTCAGCAGATTTTAAAAACCCAAACGTGAGGTTTCGAGATAGATTGAGTCTTTCTATGTTTCGATAAAATACTCCGTGTTGCGGCTTATTAATGTGATCTTCCAAAAGCATCTGCTGTTCTGCTCTTTTAACTGCAGTTCTTACGGTTTTAGACTCAAGTCTTACAAGTGACTGGTCGTCGTTTGGATCTACTGCAAATCTGAGACCGAATTTCTCCGCTGCCTTGAATAGAAACGCTCCAACATTAGTCATTTCGTGTGCTCTTACTAGTTGCATCAGTGGATCAGTACTATTGACAACTTGACAAGCAAGACTTAAAACCAGTCGATCGTGCATACACTCTAAGCTTAAAAGGCCACGACCTCCTTGGCGTGGAGGTAATTTCGGGATGTTGTAGAGCGCGGGTGGATGCAACGGTGAAGATGCATCATTTTTCGTGTGCTGACGACCAGCTCGCGCAGTTCCTCTCGCGTCCACTTAACCACTCCAAAAGAGTAAAGTAATACAGGCACTGCTAGCATGTTGGTAGCAAGTACCTTATTTATGCCAGATAATTCGGATTCCCAAATTCTCCGTAAACGTCCCCTGTAATTGCTTCTAAGCTCGGTCTTCACAACTCTAACATCTTGAGTCCGGTTTTGGTCGATACCTAAATATCGATAATTCTCGTTGTTTTGTAGAGGGCGGAGAAGCGCGCTATCGGCAAGCTGGTCAGCTTCTAAATCGTTCCCGTACCGGCTCTTATTTAGCTTAAGTTTTGCACACTTGTCAAGGCCGAACTCCATTCCAACATCTCTGGTGTATTCGTGAACCACTTTAAGAGACTGTTGTAGGTCTCGCTCGCTAGTTGCGTACAGTTTTAGGTCATCCATATAAAACAGATGGGTTACCTTATGCTCACGTCTTCCAGGTGGTCCACAGCAATATCCGCGTGTCTTTCGAAGAGACACGGATACGGGAAGCAGCGAAATACAAAATAGCAAAAGCAAAATAGCACTTATTATTATTAATAATAAATAATAATAATTATTATTATTATTATTATCTCGGCACCCACACCAGCTTTACCCTGTGCACGCCTATGTTTATGTTCAATACTTTAATTATTAAGATCAATATTCGGAAAAAGCTATCAAGTTTCTTGATGTTTTTATCATTTTTAGGTTTGGAAACACCTCTCCACTGGAACTGTAACTGGCAATGTTATAAAAAATAATTAAAGCTGTACAAATGTTAGGCATATAATAACAAACTTATTTTTTAATCACGGATATTCACCAACTGGCTGATTTTTTTTTATTAATTTTAATGTCATCTTTAACAAAGTTTCAAACTTCTAACTTTATTGATCAAAGCAACGGTCACATCGAATCGATTTTTGCAAAACCTATTAGTTTATGAGTTTATTTTCTTATTCACCAACAGTTCTTGTTTTTTTTTTTTTAATTTTTAATTTTTTCCCATATATCCGTTTTTAATCACTTGGGCCCCCTAAAGGATTGCGCCCCGATAACCGATCGGGTTTCATCGGCGTTAAGGCCCCTGGTCAGACATTGGACGAAATAAAATAATTATATTGTCATCGGCTCTTTACTCCTATACAAATGTTCAAGTTAATTAAACTTTTTAAAATTGCTAAAAAATAAGTTGAAAGATTTCATTACATAGATACATAAATACATAGCTACATAGATACATACAGGTGATCAAAAAAGGGGGGTAAAAAAATATGTTAGATATCTATAAAATACTGAAAAATTACGGATCTTTGGGGTTATACGGATTACCCAGTTACCAATTTAAAAACACCACATACATTAATTTTCTTTATCTAAGTGCGTTAACGTAAATTGATAACTTCAAAATTTAAATGTCTGGGACTTATTTTACTGTCCAACTATCAAGGAGTGGTGCTACCGGTGTTCCATACTTAATGATTGTATATAGATAAAAAGACTTTGTACTTTTAATTGTTTTAGCAGGTGAACATGGGCAGGGACAAATTATACGTCGGCTTATGTTTATCTGATCTCTTGGTTTGGAATTTCTTGAAAGAGGCATTCTTTTAGTGCTTTTGCCTTTTTATTTATTAAAATAAAAAAGTATTTTTACCAACATTATTTAATTAAATTTTAATAATTATATTCACTAACCGTAGTTTAGGAGTATGTCTTATATGTGGAAAAAATTTTTTGCTGTTTCAAAACCAAAAAATATTATTTTGCCGGTACAATTATACAATGTTTTTTTTAAGAAGTAAAAAACTATTAAAAACGCAATTCATTTATTTTTGTAAAATTACATGTTCTAAAAAAGAAAATAATCTTAATATAACCATCAATTTATTACATTATACAATTTATATGATATAAAAACTTTTAGCGAGATTAACCTATTTTAAACAAAACTACATTTTTTTCTTAGACTTATTTATGTCAAGATTATGTTACATATTGTAGGGAAGACAAGATAGGGTTAATACACCTAATATTTCAATTAAAAAATACTGTTTTATTTCGCCTTGGGGTATCCTACATTACCAAATAACTTGAAATAATTATGCATAGATAAAAATAAGAAAAATCAAACGAATATAATTTAAAAAAATCGTCAATTTTCAGGTGTATTAACCTCCCAATTGGAATTGACGAGCAGCAAGCCAAGAATCAGTAAAAGAAGAACTTTCCAAAAATGAAGGAGGTTTAATAGTATCTGAGAGCCCATAAATTGATAATTGATACTTGTGAAATTTTAAAGAATTATTTTAAGAATATTTATTATTGTAAAATTAATAAAATTGAAAATGATAGGGTTAATACTTTTTATAAAAAGTCTTAAAGGACAGAAAATCCCAATTTTCTTTGTAGATCGGCGCCCAACAAAAAATTTGAGGGGACAACTTGATGATATCTTGTTTTAATACCGGATTGATTTTTAACGGCAGGATAAACACAAAAAACAATGTTCTTTAGCCGCAAGAAATTGATCAAAACCCCAGTTTCGTCCTTTTTCATTTTTTACAACGTAGTATTTTACCGTTTTTTTTCATAAACCGAATTAGCAACAAATATTGCGTTTACTAACCCTGCATAAAAAATTTTCTTATTTCTTTTTGTTCTATTTTGGGCCAAAGGCCCCATGAGGTCTAGGTAGTGGTATATTACCACCCCTGAACATTCAGATGTTCTATTTGGTCCTCTATATCAGATAGTTTTATCGGATAAGATAGGCCAGGAAATATTAACAGGTGCAGATTCAGGGTTTTTTCTTTTTCAAATTGATTATTTTCTTTTTTTCACTTGTTAGATTTTTTAAAAATATTCCTTGTTGCGCTGTTCTTTCGTTTTGGTGTTCATTTTTAATATTTTCCATGTTTGGGGGTATTGACCTTTTGTCTTTGTAAGTTTTTTCCCTGGTTTTTTTTTTTTTGGGGTGGAAATTTGATTTATTTTTTGGGAGTCATATAGGAGCAAGAGGGTTTAGAATATATTCCGGGTTTTTTTCCCTTTATCAGTGGGGTTTTGAGTTTGTCGTTGGAAAATAATATTGGTCCTAGGGAAAAAATGGAGTTGCGTTGCAGAAAGTATTGGAGTTGCATCGGTTGTCTGTTCGTGTGATGAGGGTCAGGTCGATTGGTAACTGACCCCGTGAAAAAGTCATCGTCAGTAAACAAGTCTATATCTTTTAAAGAAATCGTTTGACCGGGATTTTAAAATTCCTTACCGTTACATAAAGTCACTGCACGGTTATATAAAGTACGTATGACTCCTTGTTTCCTTTTGTTAAAATGATTACAATTTTGGTGTAAATATTTTCCAGTGTGGGTAGGTTTCCTGTACACCGAGGTTTGTGTATATCTATTATTTCTATCTTTTGACTATGGCATAAAATTCTAAAAATTATTTGTAAATAATAATACCCAAACCAAGTAGTTTTTCCAATATTTTTTTTTTTTAAATATTAGTACTTACTTTAAGATAAGTATTTAATATAAGAAATTGAGGGTACCGCCATTGTTTCTGAAGGTGGAATACTTATATTTAATAAGAACGTTTAATGTGGATGACAAAAGAGATATATGTGAAAAAATTTAGTTTAGACGCTACAGGGTATTCAAAATAAATTTATACATTTTCAAATTTAAATTTAAAACCCTTTAAAAAATTTTAACTTCCCCAAATGAAAACCTTTATTGTCGTGAGTGACGCATAAAAATCAAACAGCTATGAAGTACACAAAGAACTTCTAGACCGTGATTTTGAAAAAAGAGTAAATTTCCGTACCATCATAAATTAAACCATAGATGGGTGAAAATATTTGCAAAATAATGTTGGTAAGCAGGGTTAACCTCCATAAAATGCCCTTTTATTAGATAGTGAATTCTTCTGAGTCCGGAAAGTTTAAAGCCAAAACCACTGGTCGCTTAATGTATAATGTGGAATCAAAAATCTTCTAGTTATTGGTCCAATTTTTTTCGCGGTTTATTGATGATATTAAACTTTTCAAATAAATTACCACAGCTTTTAAAGAAAATGATAACATGAAGCTCTTGTCATTACCATCGGGGTTCGGGAATTTTTAAACAATTATTACTTACAAAAATGGATCGGTTGGAATGAATACATTGTGTGGCCCCTTGATCATTTGACTTAACATCTTTCAATTTTTTTTTTTTAGGAATATATAAAAAGTAGTGTTTATGTGAATTCTAAAACAGCAGACGACATGGAAAATAGGGTAAGGGATATCTGCAGGACAATAACACCTTTATGCTAAAAAAGTGCAAGAAAATATTGTAAAAAGGCTAAACATGTGTATCCAAGTAGACGGATATATTTTTGACCCTTTTTACATGATAATAATTAAAAATTAATTAGTTTATAAGTATAAGTAAAGCGATTATTATTATTTATATTCATTTGTTTATGTTTCCAACAACAGGGTAATATAAAAATGAAAAAAATAAAATAATTTTCATACTTAATAAAAATTGTAGGGTTTTGTAAAATCATTGATAAAATAAAAAAATACAGG
>JAHBCN010006044.1:0-50738 GCA_019359885.1 Listronotus oregonensis | reverse complement strand
CGGGCCCCTGTGGGTATTTATACGTTTCCCTTTGCAAAATCGGGATGAAACCATGAAGTTAACGATGATTTCCAATGTGTTGGTTACTTTAAAAGACATCTACAAATAATTAAAATGTTTAGTTATATTTATTAACTAAACACAAAAAATACTTACTTTTTTAAGAAATAACACACAAATTAACAAAACACAAATATAATTATAACCATAACTATTTTGGTTTTGGAATAACAAGGGGCGTGGGGGAGCAGGGGACGGAAAAAATAATGACAAAATTGACAATTGACAGTTGGACAATTCCGAATCGCGTTCCGTTTTCTCGAGTTCCTATCGAATAACCGAGTTTACACGACGATACAACTCATAATACTATCTATCATGACGATCTCTCTTCTATCGAGTCAAAATGTCATCGTGGTGTCGTGACGATATCGTGGCTTCGTAATCCCACTGCAGTGTTTATAGGCAAGTAGCAGGAGCTAGCTAGCATCAACCGTCTTCGATCGGATTTCCTATCAGCCATAAATTTAAAATTAGTTTGTTACGAGACAGCAACGTTTGCTATGGTTTTAAGAACCAAACAGTTTTTCCTAATAAAATAAAAGAATTTTCTCAAATAAATAATGGAACGTAGAAGATATTAAAAAAATAAATAAATTAATGTGCATTCATAGAATAAAAAAAGAAAAAATCTTTTTAGTTATCGATAATGCTCAAATATACCACCTTCCTGAGGCCAAACAATAACCAAGATTGTCATTAAAAAGCCTTTTGACATTTGCTAGAATGTTAAGGGTAATAATCCTAAAAGAATTCTCAATTTGTAATTGCAATTCTTGTAGATTATTAGCCCTATTCTCCTGGAAACCATAAATTTGTGATTCTACGTTACCCCAGAGAAAAAAATCGTTGGGTGAGACTATAAAGAACAATATTTCTTATAAAATTTTCATTGTTATTTTTCATTTCCATTACAGTTTCACAAAATTGCATTCGTCTAAAATGATCATCAGGAAAAATTTCATGGGTTTTTCTTACTTTGTAGGATCGGTATCCATTTTCAGGATTTCCACGGTGATACCATTTAATAATTTTAATTTTTTCTTCCAGTTCGTGAACATCCATTATAAATAATTATTATTTTATTTAAAAAAAAACTTGTTAGTCGCAAATAATCGACACCGTACAACTATAGCTGTCAAGGGTTCGATAGTAAAGAATTATTTCAGGAATAAACGTATTGAATTGATCGCTTGGCCGGCCGACGCGCGTCTTCTTATAAATTATTGTTTGCCGAAAATTATTGATCGAAATGCAATGCGTGCGGCGTTTTTAGGTACATCCAAAATCGTCCAGGATCGTCCTATGTTCGCAGTTCTCTGCGCTTTACTGTATATACATTGATGATATTTGAGTAAACAATTTTTGAGATATTTTAGCTTTAATTATAAATAAATTGAAAAAAAATTATATTATTATCAAGAAAGCCATGAAAACAATAAAATTGTTATGATAAATATGACACCTCGATATTGTAAAAGGCAGAAGTTTATCATTTTAACTATTAGGAATAGTTTTCTTGTCGATGGGCTATTTAGAAGAACAAAAAATCCTTATTGTGTGTCTTTTTAATGGCAACAATACTATTGTGACGACAGTGCAAAAGAAATATCACTTATTATATCCTTAACAACGACTACCGTGTCACAGACACTATTAAATAGAGAATAAGAAAGTTTAGTGACTGGAAAAACTTAAAAATAAAGAAAAAGACTGTAGCACGAAATGAAAACGAAGGCTATACTCGTTTTTTCCATAATAATTATTATACTTTTTTCATTGGACTAGCACTAACTACTTTTTATAATTTAGAAAATCCTGAAATATCAATTTTGTATGCGGCATCTAAACTTAATGACACAAATTATAAATTGTATCCAACTTTAAAATTTCATCCTCATAAATTTATGTCCGTCCAGAATCTTTCTAAACAAAACATGCAGGACCGACCTGAGTATGCATTGGAAATAGCTAGGCTTATGCGACAGAATCCAGAGTTTTTAAATAAAATTCTATTCACAGACGAGTCATTCTTCACCTTAGTAGGAATGTTTAATCGCAAGAATAAACATTATGGGTCCAGAGGAAACCCTCACGAAATTTAGCAACATAAGGGTTTTATTGTTTCCATGGCTATCTTGATACTAATATGATTTTCTATTTAATTTATTTAAAATTTTAGCCTTAATATCTGAAAAACTATTTTTTTAATTTTTTTTATTGCAATATTTCTATACTCATAATTTTAAAGAAATCGGAAAAAATTAAATTTTTCAATATTAAAAGTTTTTCAAATAAGCTCAGATGCCACGTAAATATAATTAAAGACCCTGTACATTGATATTTTTGAAAAGAGGATTTCTATTTAAATTCCGGAAACAAAAATTTGTAAAAGTCGATTATTCATGATAACTGACACAAATTTGATAATGGTTGTGAAAGAATTTATCCAGGTACGAAAAGATATTTAAACTAAGAGATTTTTTGTTTAATGTCGATCGGAAAAAGCTCAAAATCAACCTTTTGGGTACAATTCTATGTCTAAAGTTTCTTATAAAATTGCTTGCCTTTTAAAACGAGAGGCGGACGCGTACACAGGTCATGCGTTCAGAAGAACGGCAGCTACGTTGCTGATTAATAGCGGAGCAAATATTTTACATCTAAAGTGCTTACCGCCGAGTGATGATGTTAAATTTAAAAAAGAGTAAAAAATGAAAAAACTTGACAACGCAGCATATTCTTAAACATTTCATGGCAACTAGATAACAAGAAAGAGTTTAGTTCAGAATTTTGCGTTTAAAATCCATTAAGCCTAAAAAATAAATACCTTGCACTCTTGCACAGAATATGAATAAAATTGGTTCAGCACAACAAAGTAATTTTATATATTTTCTTCAAAAACAAGCAAAACAATACATAGCTCGAATGACCAATACTGCAGAACTTCTTCTAATTTGGGTTTTTACCAGATTCTTTAATATAATTCATGCTTACTAAATTTAATTGGTACCTTTCGGTAGTTAGATTCATCTAGAGTAGACAAAGTATTTGCTTTATTTTCCTAAAAAAATAATGTTTTAATTTACAAACAATTAATTTAAAAGAATTTTATTACTTACTGCTCTTTTCTCTTTAATTAATGGAATAGAGACTGCTAAAGGTTTTACTTTTAATGAAAATCAACGTTTTTACCATTTAAAAAGAACAAGCAAAACTTTTTATTATTAAACTTTCAAACATTTTTCTTACTACTGTTTTTTTACAACTAACGATATCTATACTTTTGTATTAGAAACAGAGTAACACTTCTAACATGCTAAATCCTAAAAATCTAAAAGTATTGACATTTTTAATAACCAGAACCTAACTTATAAAATTTTTCTTTAATATTAATATCCATCTATTCCCTTTAAAACAAAAAAAGAATAAGAGTACATTTTCCCTCACTCTACGTGCTGAGTAGTGGGCGGACGGGGCATATACTATTCTCCGCCGACTAATTAGCACGAAAACCAAGAGAGAAAAAAGTTGTACTTTTATTCGTCCTTTTCTCTTACGCACACTGTGAGTCTTAATCGGACATGTATTTTGGCAAAATTATAATATTTAGTAATGCAAGCTAAAAACAATAGGACAGTTAGCGCCTAAATCATTAAATTCAAACATTTTGCATGCTTTTACGATGAAAAGGAGATTGCATTTACTTGAACTTACTTACGTTTTCAGCTTGTATTACTTATTTTGCAAAGATACAGGACCGATCAAGTCTCACAGTGTGCGTAAGAGAAAAAAGCGAATAACAACAACTTTTCTCTCTTGGTTTTCGTGCTGATTAGTCGATGAGAAAGTGTAGCCCCCCCCACTACTCAGCATAACAGATAAAATTTTGCACTTTTGGCCCAGTTGTACAATGGACGTTAACCAAGTTCACCTGATCATCGGTTCAACGGAAAAAACTCGTTGTACAAAGCCGGTTCAGACGGTGAACTGTGGTTGACGAACGTCCGAATTTGGGCGTTCAAGACAAGTTCAACTCCTTTTAGTAATTTTTAACCTCACTCTTTTGACAGATCACCTTGGGTTTTAAATATTTTGTTTTATATTTTAAAGTTGATACTTATTCGGTTTTTATAATTAGAAATGGATCTTGTATGGAAAGATATGACCTGATACGACATACGACAAAGATTTTGTAGAATAACTTAATAATGTTGCGCACTCTCGAGCCGCATAAGTATACGAAATAGTCCAGAGCATTTCAACATTTGGAATAACAAATAATTTAAGGCCAGATTTGGTTGAAGAAACAAGCTGTGAGATGCACTAACACCTACTGAAATGGTATGCATTGCTTTACGATTTTAGCCACTGTAGTTTTTTGCAAGTTGTTGGAAATTTTGGGGTATTGACAAGTTAAGGGAAAAAAGTCAAAAATAGACAGAACCCAATAATGACCGGGGTTAGGCCTTTTTTTAACTTGGATGATTATGAAGCCAAAGAAGAAAACTAAATTTTCGTTTGAACAAGACATTCCAAGACTAGTTGCTGCCCTGCGAATTCCAGATCAAATCAGAACAGTATCAGGACATTTAGCAACAAATAGGTTAAAGCAACAGAGCTAAAATTTTTAGTCACCCTTATGTTTGGTTTTTTATAAGCACTCTTAACCGATATTGTAGGTACATACTTTTTACTTTATTTTTATTTGCAGGAATAGAGGGATTATGTATATTTCTTCGAAGGTTAGCATACCCAAATCGTTTGTGTGACTAAAATATTTTTCAAAGATCTACCGCTGCACTGTCAATTTGCACTTTTGTAAATATCATATCTATAGAAATTTTAGCCGTCTCCTAGAAGATATAGGAAATTTAAACTGGATGAATCAAAACCGTTTGCAACTGTATGCAGATGTAAGTATTTTAGTAAACTTTTATTTTCTTATTGATATAAACAAACAAAATTGCATTTAAAGTTTTATTGAATAAGCACCACATAAAAATTAAAAGCTTCTCTAACACCACACTAAACAATTTTATAAACTGCTGATAAAAAATATGTGGTACCCACTAGTATATCCACTGTTATAATTAAATATTGTTTTTTCTTTAAGGCTATATCAGCCAGAGGTGCTGCCATTCAAAACTGTTGGGGATTTATAGATGGTATGGCAAGACCTTATGCCGACCTTCAGAAGACCAGGAAGAGTACTATTCTGGCACAAACCCATCATTGCGTAAAATACCAGGCAGTTGTTGCTCAGATGGCATCACTACTAGCCTTATAGAGCATTCCCAGGTCGACGCCATGATGCCGGTATTTTAAGGGAATCGGATTGTATGAGCAATTGGAAAATCATCAAGATTTCCTGATGGTAGGCACTATGTAATATTTGGTGACCAGGCATATGGAATAAGAGAGCTTCTGTTATGTCCGTTTCCAGGTCAGGTCTTAATGAAGAACAGCAAAATTTTAACACATCTATGTCTGTTGTCCGACAGGCAGTGGAGTGGAGTTTTGGAAAAATTATATCAGAATTTGCATTTCTAGACTTTAAAAAAGAATCAAAAGTTACTATTGCAAGACATAGAAGCAATGTATATTTCAGCAAACATACTAATAAATTGTTATATTTGTCTGTAGGTTGTCAAACTGCCAGTTTTTTAATATCAACCCATAACTTTAGAGCAGTATCTTAATTAAATGTTTTAAGAAAGTGGTACTTTGTTTTTTTAAATATTTTTCAGATAAAAGAGTTTAAGAACAAAACCTATTTTTAAGTTATGACTATTTTAGAAACTAATAATAATAAAAACGAAAAAGATATACATTATGGTTTTATTTAAACTAATTATTACATTTACAGGTTTTTTTAATAAATATATTAATTATGTTTTCTTGTCTCTCAACTATGTTCTTTAAATTTTTTTTCCTCTATTTCCCAGTTTATTTTTCTTTCTTCTATGTTCAGTTTCTGTTCTTCCAACTGTAACTTCTTTTTTGTTTCAAACTCTTGTAAAACCAATTTTCGTTCCTCAAGATCTGCTTTTCTTGCTTTTTCCTCTCTTTCTACAGCAAGTTTATTCTCTTCGAGGGCTACTTTTCTTGACTCCAGTTCCATTTCCTTTTTCTTTATTTCAATTTGTTCCCTATCATATTTTTTCAGATACGCCAGCCCTTGTCTCTGGGCATTTACTTTTTGTGTTCTAGATCTTACTGGACCTAAAAAAAAATTGTTATTAGTGGCCATTATTTAATTTGAATTGTTCACTGCTTAGATAGCACTCCGATTAAATTATGTAAATAAAAATATATAACTTTTAATGAAATTACCTAGAATTTTTGGGTTTTTGCTTGTGCTGGCAGATACACTCGGAGTTGACGTTTTGATGTTTTTTATTGGAGTCACTGGTACAGGATTCCAATTTGGTTTAGGAGAAGTCAGCATTAATAAATTTTCCTTGTTACAGTCAGCAACTACCTCTGAGTCTACAAAAGAAATTCCCATTTGTTGTACACTTAATGGACCAAACTATATAGTGATTAACTTTTAAAAAAGTAGGTACAGTTTTTAGATTTAAACTCTTTCTGTGCGTCAGTTTTCTTTGCAACTAAGCAAGTTATGAAAACTATTTAATTAAGCTTTAGAGAATCAGACATTTAAAATTTGACAGAATATTATTGAATCACATTATTAAAAATGATGCCAAATGTCAATCAATAAACAGTGCATATAATGCAGGATTTTTCTTTTGTTATAAACTATGACGCGGGAAAAGGTAAAAAGTAAAAACTGTATGTCAATAGTTACATAAAATTTAAAAGTTGTTAGAAACTTAAAATCACTATTCCTCTTTAAAAACTAAAAAACATTGCTTACCAACATCTAAAAAAATCCCTCCTGAGACTCCTGAACATTATTTTCATTCACCACTTCACATTCCATGAAATCTAAAAAATAAAAAGTAATGTTTATATAATAGATAAGATAATGAAGTGTAAATAAATCAATAAATTATCTTCTCATTATAGTGTAGTTTATTTTACACAAAACCGAAAAGCCAAGGAACAGATCTAATATTGGAAAATTAATTTTGTTTGTAAAAAAGTAAATAAAATAGTAGTTAATTTTTTTTAACTTACAGGAATGATCATTAAAAAAAGGCTTCTCGTGATCCTCAATGTTTTCCACAATGATTTCTGATGGCTGCACATTGGAGACTATTGAGGCCCACATATTACGAGCACTTTCTCCTTCTTTTTTGATCAAGTTTTTTTTTCGTAAAATCTTTGATTAGGTTAAATTGTGGCAATTTTCTTCTTCTTTTTTTTGTGGGCTTAGCAACTGATAGTTCAGGTAAACCTGTAGTGGTACAACACTCAAAATTCTGAACTGGGTTCAACAGTGAACTGCAGTTCAAGAAAACTTGTGTTGAACCATTGTTTGTACAACCGGGCCTTATTCTTATTTTTTTTTTCACGTGGAGTGTTCGCACGTCGTAGTAGTATATATCGAAGGTTGCGATAGATAATCTAAATAGCTTATTTCTAGCGACGTAAATTTTTCCGCGCCTCAAAGCTGGGTGTGTTCTGAAAAGTTTAACAATAAAAGGGCAATTATTATGTGAAATTGTTAAAAACGCTCTTGAGCTACTCCAAACCCTATCCCATCTAGCGTGCGTGTAAAAATGATTGCATGTATATGCGCTGTTTCTAAAACCAAGAACATCTTTTCATTGCGATGCACAATTTCTTAGATCAAGTTTTACACCCTAAAGTGCGTTGAACTTGGATTTCGACAAAGGCCTTGCGACGAATCGGACCTTTACCACATCGGGTCTCTACCGGTATTTTTTAAGTACCGTATGTTATAGCTTTAAACAGCATTAACTTATGCTTATGAAAGAGGTTAGTTACCGGCTTGTATCAATAAAATGTAGTAGCCATGAATTATATTAGAGAACCTATAAAAAACCCAAATTTAAAGAAATTCTGCAGTATTGGTGATTTAAGCTATCTATTGTGCTGCTTGTTTTTAAAGAAAATATATAAAATTACTTTGTTGAAATGTCTAACCAACATTTTTTAAATTCGGTGCAAGGTAATTATTTTTTAAAGTTTTTTTATATGTTTATTTGATTTTAAATGCAAAATCACAAACTAAATTATTTTATGAGAAATAGTTAACGTTTAAGTTATACCCTGTTGCCAAGAGTGTTCATTTTTACCTCTTTGTTAAATTTAACCCATTGTTAAGTCCATTGCTAAGTTTAACAACGCGTTCATCACTCGGCCGTTAGGGGATATCGGTCTAGTATAGCTGCTGAAAGTTATGTGGATGCATCTGTAGCTAACCAAACTAAAACCACAAATATGATATCTTCAACAACTTTGGCATCATAATCCTGTAGCAATTCAAGCTTTCTACCCCATGTTTACATTACGGAACCTGATGGTGGACAAGAAATAACATTCTGTAGCAGTGAAACTTTAAATTATCAGTGCGGACTCTTGAATATTTTGATTAAAGCCTACAATAGGTCAAATGTAAGCATTAATTTTAACAAATAATATGTGATAAGTTCTTCTTCTTTAATTTTCTTTGTTAATTGTCTTGTTGATTCTATGTCAGAATTGTTCAATAAAGGTATTACATAAATAGTTTACTTTATTAAATTAGTAAGAAAAATAGGAGAAAAACACGACTGAGGGAAATGAGTGGGGGAAATGGGTAAAGGAAATGGAAAAGAAAGGTAGACGTAAGTACTGTGACACTTTTAAACCTCCATTAGAGTTATTAATGTCAATTTTACATGTATGGTTGTAAATTAAAAAAAAATAGTTTTTTTAACGATCGTAAAAAAATATATATAATTTTGTTGGAAAATCTAACTTAAACACATATTTCATCCCAAATACACTCCAACAAAACGAAGTGGAAATGTTCTGTTAAAACTTAACTTAAACTTTTAAAAAGAATTTCGCAATAATTTTTAAACATGTCATACAAGGTCTTATTATAAAGTTCAGAATAAAACTTTAGAAAAGTACTCAAAGTTATGAAAACTTTAACTATTATTTTTGTTCATCTATGTATGCGGTGTTAATAAAGTTTATTTCAAGATCGTTATTATTTGGGTTAGTTTAAAATTTAAATATATATATATATATATATATATATATATATATATATATATATATATATATATATATATATATATATATATATATATATATATATATATATATATATATATGTATACAGGGTGTTACGTAAATAGTTTATAATATTTAAGTTAGAACAGACAGTGTATATTTTATTTTAAAAAGATACAAAAGCCAAATATGCAATGTAATACATAAACTACATCAACAGTTTCCATTTTTAAAACTAGCTAGCTTTATGTAATAATAACACAAAAATCTTGGACTTACTTTATTCTTATTTGATAATTTGTACACAACGTGCCGGTTAGTGATCTATGTCCAGCCGTTTTTAAGTGACTTAAAGTGTTTTACACTGGCAAAATTTCGTAGCAACGACCTGTTTTTTATTGGCAAAACTTTTACTTACACTTACCTGGATAAAACTAGCATGATGGTTTCTCAGCGACAAAATTTTTGTTAAAGAAAAAAACTGTTGTCAGTCTGACAAGTCTGATAATAAACACTGTCTTTCTAATTAAAATTTGGCTCGTTTTCTTGTAAAATAGTCTCGTCGAATTTCATTCGAGAAAAAATTTTCTAGGCAATAGGTATTTATGCAACCAGTTGGAAAAAGTTTCATTTCGTGTAACGAGCACAAGTTACACAAAACGAACTTTTTCTATCTTGTGCCGTAAAAGATGTTTCTGATTTTGAATAAAACTGTTTTTATTATAACAAAATAAAAAAAATATATATTAGAGTTTTTCGAGCCCTGTGTTTAGTTTGGTTAGATTTCAACTTTATTACTTTAAACCACAGAGATAAAACAAAAGCTATTAGCCTCTAAATAAAAGTATGTTGACGTTGTAACGGGAAATACACGATATAAAAAATAGAAGAGAAAATAGTTGGCACAAGAAAGTAAATTAAGAACAAATTTTCCAAGAAAATTAAAGATTTGAATTAAGGGAAAAAGGAACCAAAATCATCGCAAATGTTCGTTTGTTTTCAATGCACTCTTGACATCTTTTTCGAACATATTTTAAGACATTTATGATGTTTAAAGGTTTTATTTCTGCAAAGGTATTTTTGATCAAGTTGTTGTTGAATTAAGATGCCTTCTTTATACATTTTAGTTTCCAACACTACCCAAAGAAAAAATCTGTAGGTCTTAGATCCGGAGTTCGTTGTGGCCATCTTATAAGTCCATGTGTCCCTAACTAACGTTTTCTTAAGTAAGTATTAAAAAACTTTCTTATTCTAAAAGCGTTATGGATAGGGGCGCCAACTTGTTCAAAATACTTATATTTTATTTAAAAGAACATCATCAAGGATATCGAAAAGGTTTGATTGGAATATGTCCAGATATCTAAGTTCATTTAAAATTTCCTTTAAAACAGCAATTCAACAGTTAAAAACAACACACATTTGCCATAAGTCGACCTTGTTGATGAACAGTTCTTTGTTTTTTTCACTTTGATATAAACTGATATATCATTTTTTTTAATGTTTATTTTCACAAATTAATATGTCATGTCTTTTGTTACAAATAAATATGTAAAAATAAAATTGACGTTTAATGTTTATAAAACTAGAAAGTCAACATAGTTTCGTTACTGGAATATTGTCTCTTGTTTAATAGCCTACCTTGTTTTAAACTAATAAAGAATAAATATATCGCATAGAAAACCATTATCATCTATAGTGTCGTATATTTTTAAACAGATATTTTAATATGCTATGGTTTTAGATTCAAACGTACAAGGTGTTACAATAATAAAATGGGATATTTTTTTTACCTGTCTATACTTATTCTGAAAACGATTATTCAACAATTACTATAAAGAAACTTTAATAGAAAATAATTTTTTGTATCTCTTTTAACTAAGAAAAAATAGGGCCATTCTAAAACTGACAATTATTTGATTTTTCCACGTATCTTTTAAGCAAGCATAAATTTTCAAATTTTGATTTCACTAGTTTGGGTTTGACCCAAAAATGCACATGACGCCCATATTACTTTTTTGATAGTAGACAATTACCAAGATACCTTATCAAAGTGTTAAAAATGACACACCCTGTACAGTACAGGTTTGCGTTGGTGCAAAATTTTTAATTTAATTGATATAGGAGCTATGGATGCCTGCAAACTTTGTAATTCAATAAAGATATAAATAAACAATAAATAAATTAGAAATATTCTTTCTCTCTATTACTACTTACTACTAGTTAAATTTCGGTAACGGAATATAGTATATTATTTATCAGGAAAACATAGGTTGCTTTGTGAAAAATGCACAATCTATGAAAAGATTCACCGAGAGTAGCAGATTTTTTTATTATTAAAACCGTAAAGCCTTGTTTTTTTCTTAATGTTTTGTTTATCTTGATAGCTCTTTTTCAGAAAAGATATTAAGATTTACGCTAGGACATGTTTACACTTAGTCTTTTGTAAAAAATAGAGTTGATGCGATACTTTTTTGGTGCAATTTAGTAATAAGTTTTCAAGTAGTTTTTGAAAATTTTATTAAGAAATGTAAAATTTGGTGGGGAAATATACAGGCAAATTATTAGTATATTTTTAATGAACATTTAAAAATCTTTTTAGATGATTTTTTAATTAGGAACTTGTTTAAAAAATCCTAAAATATGTGAGGCAATTTTGAAGATCAATAAAACCATAAAAAATTATAAATGCTTTATTTTAAAGTGCAATGTCCAAATATATTTAAAAATATGTATACACATTTTCAATTCAAATACATTCAAAGCACTGATTAATGGGGTTTAAGACAAAAAAGTTTTTTCCCCAAAGTTGTTCTCTTCTACAAAATGCAAAAAAATGGGTCCATTTTATAATCTTTAAACCACAGACCACAAACAGCAAACTTTATTAATTTAATTTATTTATTTAAAGATGAACTTAACAACACAAAACACTCAGGAAATTACATGTAATTCAAATAATTAAAATATGACTTAAAAAATAAAGTAAACAAAGATTTGCAGGTTACTGGGTTAGGATCACTTAAAAAGTTAAAAATTAAATGAAAAAATAAGTAAATCAATTACAGGGATAAGCTTATGTACATTTTCATGGGATAGAAAGAGAGCAAATTGAAGCAAGACCCTTGCTGGTCTTTCTATGTCTATACTCCGAACTAGAATTTCGGAAATCCCATAATAGCCGAGAAAACTTACGGAGTAGGGTTTAAAGAGATTTTTTATTATAGACAGGAAATTTCTTCTCTATATATCAAATTCAAGAACATAAAAATTAGAAAATTTCCTATATAATTTAAATTGTTTTGGAAACTTTTACGAAGGGATAATTTGGACAATTTCAAAAGCCCTTAGTTCTGGTCGGTTATGGTCAGGCTTGCCAGGTGTACGGTATTCTACCGAACCATTCGGTATTTTTGCACTGTGTTCGGTGTTCGATATAACAAAAATGGGCGGTTCGGTATTTTTTTCTGATAAATTTTTCTCTCTACTAACCGATTAAACTGTCAGATTTTACGCAGTCGACAATCGATGTTGCCGCTACGTGCACGCGTTCGTTGTTTTCGAGCCATTTCGCGGATTGCGAAGCGTGCATGATGTTTTCTTTCCATCTCTTTCTTACTCGCGAACGCATTGAACGCTGCGCGAGTGTAGGAGTAGGATGTTGTCATTCAAAGTTTGTAACTCATTCGTATTCGCACTCTTGCATAGTCGTACATAATCATTCAACGGCAAGCTGAATTATGTATACGATTCACTCGCATCTAGAGATACCCCGGATATTTTGGCTTAGCTTCTTAACAGTGTTGACGCATGTCTTATAATTTAACGATTTTGTTATAATCTAAAAAATTAAATTTTAATGGGTAAAGTAATGATTTGGGGTCTTTTCTAATACGTCCTCTCATTTTCACATCTGAAATATAACTGGGGAAAATAAAAAGCCGCTTTAACTAACCAGAACTAACCATGACCGACTAGAATTTAGGGTTTTTGAATTTGTTATAAACAAAATTTTAACAACGTATTAGAAAAAACCCGGGAAACATATAATTACACTTTGAACTTCAATCATATCAAAAATTATAAAAAAATTGTTAATAACTTCAATGTGGAATAATTTAGACAAATTCAAAAGCCCTAAGTTCTAGTCGGTCTTGGTTAGTTCTGGTTAGCAAAGCGGCTTTTGATTTTCCCCAATTATATTTCAGACGTAAAAATGCGAAGACGTATTAGAAAAGACCCATGATTTGCCTTTTTTACACTAAGTGCATTATTTAGAAAAAGCCTACTTTTCAAATTACGGGCCGAGTCCCTGCATAATAAAGCATTTTTCATGTTTTAACACTGTCAAAAAGCTCGTGAGCCAAAATATCCGGAAAATCTCTAGGCGCGAGTTGTAATTTCAGTCTGACATGTCGCGAGATGCATGGGACAGTTAAAGCAAATCAGACGTTGCTGAAAGCGTGCATTATTGAGAAAAAATATAATATTTATGAGTTAGATTAGCTAGTATAATAGTACTTTGCATTTTAAGTCAATAAAGCAAATAAATGATTAAAACTTGTTTTTTTTTTCTCACTACTCGGTATTTATTCGAAAAAGACCTGGCAACCTTGGTCATGGTTATTTTTGGTTAGTTAAAGCGGCTTTCTATTTTCCCGATTATATTTTAAACGTTATAAATCGCCAAAAGTAGAAACAGTAATGTTTTCCGTTTAGACCGCAATTCTGCTATGGCATCTGAATTTTGGTCCTCAGTTTACCGGTGCTTTGGAAAACGGTTTGTGCTTAGATTACCCATGCTTGTTCAGATACCAAATATTAAATCTGAATTTTGGTTCTCAGGTTGCATGCGCCCAAATAAACAAACTAGTAAGTTTTAGTATGTTTTTTTTGGGTTACTTGCCTTACAATTTTTTGGAAAAATGTGACCACTTTGGTCCGGGTCTCGGGGTATAACTAACTGAGCCTGCTCAGCTCTATTGATCCCTATGAACTTGCCGATCGCCTGCAACAAAAACGAAAATAAAAAACTCAAAAAAACAAAAAAAAAAAAAGAAAACACTAATCTACATTTCGGTGGCACGTCAGCTACCCTAAAATTAAAATAAAATAGAAATTGAACCCTTTACTGGCATACTTTTTTTTGGAAACGTAACAGGTATTAGGGGTCGGAGCGGATCTTAATTTAAAACGGGTATATATAAAAAACAAAAGTCACTTAAGACAATTCAAAAAATAAAGTTTTTGTTTAGCAAATAAGTTAGTGTATTAGTAAAAAGAAAACAAATATTAACTTTAACTAGCAAAAAAATAAAAACATTTTGAAATAATGCAATATAGGCTGAATTTTCTTAGACCTCCGCAAAACTGACCCTAAAACTTAAACGAGCAATGTCATTGCTTTTAAAGAGCCATTTTTTCTTTAGGTTTCATCAGGCGTCCTGTAACAAAGAAAACCATATTTAGAACTATATGACAGGGATGTTCTCTTAATTAGTCGTTAATCAGTGACATCAGGTTGATTTGGATCTGTTAATCCCAGTACTTTTTTTACCATGCAGTTTATTTCATTGGAGGCATTCAATAAAAGTTGCCCTTGAAGATATTCTTTTATTAGATCTTTTCCTAGTGATATGTCAATTTTTTTTAGGCTCATTTACTTGTCTAGATTTGCAATTCGTCTTCATTTAAAAGTTCTTGCTTATACTCAGTGTCATGTTTTGTATGTAAACTTTCAGCCTCTGACAAATCGCTATCTGACTCTTCTAAATCTCTAGATGCTCTTGGCCCTTCTTCTAAGTCACTACCATTCATAAAAATCTTTTCAAAATTTTTATCTCTTAAAAATTTGCGCAAATCTTCAACAAAAAAAATACAACGTAACTGGTATACCGGAGTCAAATCTGACCCCAATGCAACATAATTGCAAGGCTGTAAAACTTAGACCTTTGGACGTCACGCACCGACGCCGACGAGGTGACTCCAATTTACGAGGGTACAAAGCGGCAATACATGGTGTTGTCAATATTAACGAATTTACATTCGTTTTAACGCGCTTGGGGTCAGAGTTGACCCCAGAATACCAGTTCTGATAGCTTTTTAAATTTATGACGTTCTGTCATAAATGACATATTAGCTTATTTGACTGGTATAGTTTTAATTTTTAAAAAGACAAAAAAGGTGGTGTGGTGTGTTAATTAATTTTAAGTTTACCTGAAATTACTTCAGCATCAAGCAAAGGTAATCATGTATTATTGAAATTAACAGATATTGATGCCACACCTTTATCTTTATTTAATAATGTAAATAAACTTCCTTTTATTTTTTGCTTTTTCGAACAAGTTTCTTTTTAGACTAAAAGCATTTCAGTATATTTTATGATTCTTATTAAATGCGTGTTGACAGATTTTTAATGTATGTTGTATGTTTTTTATGCGTTTGGATAATGGTGCAGAAGTTTCACCTATAAAAATGTTGTGTGTTTTCTTTTATATTGTAAGGTTATGTTTTTATAACTTAAGATCTAATAGTGTTTTGTGTTTTAAAGATAGTACGAATGTTAAATTTATTACCTATTTGTTAAATTTTATTAGATAAGCCCGGAATATATGGTCAAAATAAATATGTAATTGGTGTATTTTAATTTGGTTTTAAATTTAGTTGATTAAATTTTAGAATGCATTTATTTATAAAATCAAGAGGGTAATCATTTTGAACTAAAATATCTTTTAAAAATTCTTATTCGTCCGTTTAAAACACAAAAAACTACTAGATCTCAAGACAGAAAACAAAACCATAAAATATAAACAACCACACAGAAAATTTTATTTATAAAATCCCTTGTAAATGTAATAAATTTTATATAGGTGAAACTTCCAGACCATTAGCTAAACGCGTAAAAGAACATCGAACATACAATAAAAACACATAATTCCACAAATCAAAAATCTGTTAACACGCATTTAATAACAACCATATAATAAACTGGGATGCGTCTAGTATTTTAGCTAAGGAAACTTGTTTAAAAAAACGTTTAATAAAAGAAAGTGCCACCGAAACGTAGATTAGTGTTTTCTTTATTTTTTGCGGGTTTTTTCTTTTTCTTTTCTTCTTTTATGTTGCAGGCAATCTGTAAGTTCATGGGGGTCAATAGGGCTAAGCAGGCTCAGTTCGTTATACCCCGGGACTTGGACCGAAGTGGTCCCATTTTTCCAAAAAATTGTTAGGCAAATAACACAAAAAAAAACATACTAAAACATGGATCCGCCACAAATATATAGAACATATAAACAAGTAAATGTAAATCATCAAAAAAAAAACACACAATTTAAACCCAACTCTGTACTGATGAGTATTTTACATAAAAATAACATTTCCGAAGTAAATCAAAATATAATATATACGCCTGTGCCACATATATAAAATCTTTTTGTAAAGTTCCTTTCATATTACGTACCTGCGAAACGCAGAAAAGTCATCCCCTGCTTTGCATTTTGCCGGCTTTATTATCCTTTTACCTTTTTTCAAGTACTTCTATATGATCTCATTTTTTAAACGCGGCTTAGGCCTTACTTTAATATATTTTCTTTAGCGAGTCACCGTGATGTCGCGTGAAACATTTTTCCTGTTTTCGTTTCGGCGAAAGCTCTGCGTCCGATTTTAAATTCTTAAATTGCTGCTTTATTAAAGCACCGTCCCGTACTTAAATTTTAAAATTTTGCGATAACTCGTTAATTAGAAAGAGGCTCTATTTTTGTTAACTATGTAGTTTGTAGTTTGATTTTAAAATGTTATGTTTTAAACCAGCTTTAAACCATTTAGAATTGATAAACAAAGAATACAAAATTAGAAATCGTTTTTTCCGAACACTTCTTGGGTCCAGAAACCAAATTATTTATAAAGTTATTTTATTTGAATTGTAAAAATATAATATTATTGGGATATCACGAAAACATTACCCCCTGACCCCCTTGACTTGAGCTATACCAACCAAAAACTATAAATAGCTTACAAGGATAGGATAAAATGTTTTCGACCTAACCCATAGAGGGCGCGAGTTGCCGTCGTAATATTTAAAAAGCCTTATCACTTGCTAGTTTATCTTCAAATTTGGAAAGAGCGCGTCAAGTGCTTTATATTTTATAGTTGTTAAAAGTTATAAAGTGTCACATTTTGTCAGACATGGAAAAAATTAAGATACTTGCAGTTATTACATATTTTCATATTAAGGGTCTACCTCCTACAACAATTATAGCAAAGTTAGATGCTACTTAATGCAATCTGAATCTGGATCTGAAAGTGAGGAGGGTGATAATCATAACTATACCTAGGCCTCAGTAGAACCGTTGCGCCACCTTCTAAAGGGAGTTCCTCGCACTATGCCCCGCCCATCCTACTAATTTAAAGTAGGTGACAACATCGCCGAGGGGAATCTCCTTAATATCGGCCAAGAAAAGCCAATACTCGCCCAGCATGGATCTTCTCTTGAATGAGAGTGCAGGGTAGTCGCAAAGGATGTGCTCCACCGTCTCGTCTTTCTGTTCACAACCTCTACAGAGAGGTGTGTCATTTATACCCATTCTAAAAAGTTTTTGCTGTTGACAATGTCTAGTAAGAACGCCCGTGATTAGACGAAGGTTCGCCCTAGGCATTTCCAAGTAATGCTTAGCTGTATCTCTGTCACGATAATTTAGTATTTCCCTGGAAAATTTACAATTTACTGTTTTATTCCATCGCTTTGTAAATTGCCGATAAGAGTGATTTTTAATTAGGTCCACCATTGCGGACCCTGTTAGATCTAGTGTTCTTTAGTCCAGCAGAGGGTGACCACATTCTTGCTGGAAGCGTCCACCAGGGCACTGTGACATTCTAGTACTAGACCCGAGGTGTAGCGTGGTCTCCTTAGGGCTAGTAGTGTCTATCTGCAATCTGTATGGATATGCACGACTTTGTCAGTGATGTTCCTACTGCTTATTTCTTTTGCAGCTATGGTTATGCCCATAGGCTCAGTTTCGGGCATACTTTCCGACTCACCAATAGCCCATTTGATGTTTAAGTTGATAATCTGGAAAAAAATCCACATCACGTACCTTCTTTTGTTTTTGAACCGTCTGTGTAGATGTTGATCACACCTGCCACGTTTGTGTTTGATTCTCCTTTGATGTCAATTTTGTAGGATTTGTTAAAAGTAAAACATGGTGCAATAGGGCCCACTTTCGCCTGTAGTAGTGAAAGCGAACCTATCGCCTCACTCCATAAACGACGTCTCTGTGCGCCAACGTCGGGCATTATACCAACAGTGCGGAGGTCTAATTTTTCCCCCAGACAACAGCACCGTAGGTTATAATAGGTCTTATGATGGCCGTATTGATCCATAGGGTGACTTTAGGTGACAGTCCCCAGGATCTGCCTATGATCCGGCGACACTGCTCATAAGAAATGTATGCTTTCTTGATTCTTTTCTCGAAGTGGAAGTTCCATGTTAGCTTACTATCAAAGGTTACCCCAAGGTATTTCACCTCTGTAGCAAAGCTTAGTTGTGTGTTTAGGAGTCTAGAAGCGTTCAAGTTTATCATTTTCCTTTTTCTTGTCTTCTTTGTGTTGATGGATAGCGCGTGATCAGCACACCATCTTTCTATTATCCTGAGGGCAGTCTGCATCTACTTAAGGTAAGTCAGCGCCTTCATATTTCATCGCTAAAGCTTGTGTTGCAGACTATAAACGTGGTCGGATTACTGAAGATGCCTCGCGTTCCGGCAGTCCAAAAACGGAAACTCCTGAAGATTTTATGCAGAAAGTACATTAAGTCGTTTTGAATAATTGCAGGCAAAAGTTGAATAAGCTAGCTGAGGCTGTAGGCATATTAAAAGAGCAAACTCTTCACATTTAACACTCAAGTTTTAGAGATGAAAAACTATCCATATGATGGGTACCGCGATTGCTTACTCCAGATCAAAAACTTATTCTCAGGACCATCCCGGAAGAGTTTTTAATACTGTTAAAGCGTTACCTAACTAAATTTATTTGCCGATTTGTTACTTTTGATGAAACTTAAATCCAAAACTATTCGCCGGAAAAAAAAACAGCCATCAAGACAGTAGACAGCAAGGGGCGAACCGATTCCGAAGAAGGTAAAAGCAATTCCATCGGCAGGAAAGATGATGGCAACAATTTTTGAGATGCCAAAGGCATCATTTTATAGACTGTCCTAATAAAGAAAAAACTATAAAGTCTGAATATTTGGCCAGCTTACCTAACCAGTTGATCCTAAATATTTACGAGAAACGCAAAAAGGAAATTCCGATTTAC
This sequence comes from Listronotus oregonensis, assembly GCA_019359885.1. NCBI lineage: Eukaryota > Metazoa > Arthropoda > Insecta > Coleoptera > Curculionidae > Listronotus > Listronotus oregonensis. Next base: position 31,214 of record JAHBCN010006044.1, on the reverse strand, counting down.
CAAGACAATGCACCTTGCCACAAATCGCTTATTGTTATGGCAAAAATTTATCAATAAGGCTTCAAGCTGGTTTTTCATGCACCTTATTTAGTCACCAGATTTGGCTCCATCGTATTTTCCTTTGTTTTAAAATTTAAAAAAAAATTGCTGGTTGAAAATATGCCTAGGATAGGATTATGCTAAAAACTTTTTATCTCATTCTCGAATTCCTCAACTAAATAATATTCTCATTCTCAATTTCTTTTTTTTTACACTGACGAGCTGTAGAGAGCAGTTTCTCCTTTATTTCGTCGTACTTTTTTAGCTAGTTAGTCTTTAATATTTTTTGCGGCTTCTGCTTATGACAAAATTATTATTTAAAATGTTTTTTGCAAAAAATCAAAGTCAGTTCAGTATAAAAAATATTATTATATTACTAGGAAAAGCTTAGTTGAAAATGTAATTATTATTTTTGCTGTAAACCAATGCAAAATGTATTTTAATTAAATTGTAAGCTTTGCATTAACTAAATAAATGATTTTAATTATGTATAATACATAAAACAAAATATATAATATAAAACTGGTATAACAAGGCAATTAAAAAAAAAAGTTAAATTTTGAGTCATGCTATGGAATGTTGGGCGACGGACTCTGCTTGGCATTAGAAGTAACTTTGTAAGTCTTCATACCTATTGCTAGGGATGGGTTTATTTAAATTTTAAATCAAAAGACATGGCTTGTTTATATTCCAAATAATTTTTAAGTACCGATGTGGGTCCTGTAAGGCCGCGTTAGATGCTCAAATTACTAGTTTTACTCATTCGCCTGGTTAGTTACGCCAACACCGTTAGTGGTAGCAGCAATGTTTTTAAATTTTAACTACTTTGATAATTCAGCTTTTATTTACATACTTAAAAACAGCTGTTTTAAAATATGAATAATAAAAGTGAGCTACGCTATACTTATATAGATAGTTATAAACTTTTGGACTCAAAGTAATGCGGCTCTCATTGAGATATTAATTGGGAAAGATTTCACTAAATCAAAAATGTTTAAAACTGATTCACTCATGATAATCTCTGCCTTAAAACAAAAGACATACGAAATTGTAACTATGCATGTCGATATACTGCAAAGAGTTATGCAAAACTTTTGGGCTCAACTTTAACAATGTATAAATATCAACGGAGGACATTTGGCGGATGCGGTATTTAAAAAAAAAATGGCATTGTAAATTAAATGGCTACCCCGCTTCTTCCTATTATTGCATTAAAAATTATTTTAAAAAAATATTAAAATTTTTAGTAAATGAATTATGTTATAAATTTATGCTTGATTACAACGTTTTATTTTTGGAGACTACAAATCTGAAAAGGAAATGACACATTAATAATTTAAGAGTAATTCCTTACCTGTCATGAGTGGGTTTCACAAAGTTAAAAAGTAACTTCTGCTTTATTTCCAACGTCTTCTTGCATCACACTCAAATTTAACTTTTTTATTTAAATTACCCGTTTTTTAAATATCGCCTTCTAACACCCTAAATGGACCACTCTGTGAAGGCAATATGAAGATATAAAATAATAAAAAAAATTAATGTTTAAGATTTTTTTAATTTAATACTTTAGTTTTATATTCATTAAAATGTTAATTTTATGTAGTATTTTTTTTTATTTTAATTAAAATAATTATTCAGATTTTACGTAATATAGTATATTTTCTTATATAATAACTGCGGTAACTAGGTTTTTAGCGAACGCAAGTAAAGTTTACTTAAGGGCGCTTAAAATTATTACCGCACTAGATATATACATTATTTTATCTACAACCGTGGCATTTTAAGTTTATTCCAGAAGTATTCAACTTTATCATAAAAACTGTTTTCGTGTCTTCAAAATCTGACAACCAAAAAACAACCACCGATTTTTCAAGTACAAAATCACAAAACATTTTTGTGAAAACAAAGTTGCCTTGTATGGTCAAAATGGCAATAACAAGTTTATGGTTTCTAATGTCGAATCGGTCAACTCAAAAGTAAAGTCGAGTCGAATATGGATTCAGTACGCGAAAGCTTAGAAAAATCGGAAAGTTCCAAGTTAGTGGACGCCGCTACGGCAAATTTATTGCCACAAAAGTCCAGTGCTCGCTACAGGAAAGAATATGATCTATTTGTCGAATGGTGCTTTTTAAAAAATGGGTGCAAAGCCAGCGAATATGTTTTAATTGCATATGTTAAAGACAGGTACAAGGAAAACAAGTCACCTTGGTGGTATTATCCAAAAGTCTATAGAAATTCTTATAAAACCAAAAAGTAATTTTATGCGCTAGCCCGGAATCAACACTGGAAACGGTAGTTTTAATTTGATTTTGTTTTAATAAAAAATTGTCGTGCTAATCTAGTTCTTTTAATGGGATTTTTTACAATAATAAAAAAGACAAATACTAAAGAACAAAATTGAATTTTGCAGAAACTGCCATTTTAGTGCACTAATGCGGTAAAGTAGTAGTTCCGCACTAAAAATAGCGCGTTTTACTCTATTTACCGCACGGTTATAGATAAAATATATAATATGACTATTTTACGTATTTTATAATTTAGAGACAAGCTACAAATATATACCTGTTCAATCTAGTTAAAAGGGATTTTTAATTAAGTTAATAATAACTGTAAAAAAATATTAGACATGTCACTACTTTGCTTAAAAATGTAAAAGTGAAAAATGTGATTCTCTTTATTACTTTCAAGAAACTTATTAGTTGTTAAAGTTTATGCCACGACTAACTCAACCCGAGCCATAAGATACAGAGGGGTTATTAAAACTCTCTCTGTAAATGCTACACATGCAAATCCTTTTAGTCGAGAGATATATACTATAATTTTTTTAATTTTTATGGTAAAAAAGCGTCAATATAAGTAATATAAGATATTAGGTTATAGATTATATTTAAGATCTTGTATTACCTTTACTATTATAATTATTGACTTTATTCGGTAAGCTTGGCATTAAAGAAACTTGAATATCTGGTAAGATCTATTATACGAAACTAGGCTTAAACCAGTTTTTAAATGTTAACTTAACTGGACAAAATGGATACTTTTGATGTATACATGTTTATCCATTTTATGTAAACTCACATACTTTATTTATACTAAAAGTCTTACAACATTAAACACATAAACTTGACTTGGATTCGAATTCAAAATTAATTGCTTCGAGACAGCCAAAACTCGAGCAGTACAGACAAGTACAGTAGAACACTGAAGTCCAAAACCAAAATATGCTGATATCAATCAGTAAATACATCTCCATAAAATAAGGATCTTTAACAATCTGTCCAGGCTTCCTAGATAAGCTTAAGGAAGCAGCTTTAAAAAAACAGAAAGAAAAAAATGAACGAACCCAGATGTGCTGTAATAAAAGAAATACCTGTTATAATATATGCTTAAAATGGTTTCTAGAGAAGTTATTTAATTTTTTGAAAATACAACTTTATTAGAAAATAAAAACGTTTCATAAAATTTAAAAATTTAGCTAATATGGGCACCTTTTTAATTCTTACCTGCTATAGATGACTTATCTCGAATTAAAAGATCACAGATTCACTTTTTTACTTTTAGTGTAGTTATCCTAGGGGAAACCAGGCCTTTTTGGCCCCCTTTTTCAATTTTTGATGTAGTTGGCTTATGGTTGTGTTTTTATAAGTCGAAAGCAAATGACTAATAAGATTTTAATATAGACCACTTACAGATTATAATATAACACTAAATTTATTATATACTTCTTTTTTTATATGATGCAAGTGGGCCAACATACACCAACATCAGTATATGTTGGACCCTTCAGTTCGAAATTAAGTTTCTGATTTCTGCCATTTTAAAAACAAAGACGTCTTTAGTTTTTGATACTTTAATAAAAAGAAAAGAATAAGAACATTCAACAAACAAAAACGAAACTTATTTTTTAAGATAAATGTAACAAACATATGTTTAAAAATGTACATTAAAGGCTCTACTGGCACAGATCGCAAACAAAACACTTCAACCTTCTGTCGACTCCTGCGCAGTCGGTATGGCACCAGCTTTTACAGCTTTGGCAGCGAATCCAAAAGTAACCTTTTCTGGATTCTGTATATAATCCATTGCATTGAATATAGGCAGGATCTTCATCTTCATCACTTTCCTGAAATTCCTGACTTGTTTCTTCTGTTTCCAAGTTTGTCAAGTTCTTTTTTGCCCTTTTGGCTGCCCTTCTCTCTTCTACTTCCCTTTTTTGCCTTTGGGTTTTTTTTTATCTCCTCTAGTTCTGGGGTAGAATTTATAACACCGCATTTTCCCTTTTTTCTTTGGACTCTCTTCCCTTTAGATTTTTCCACTATCGGCAAAGGTGATAATTCTTGGATTATTTTGACCTATTTTCCCTGACGTGCTGCAGGATGGTTTTGATGTGAACGGAATAACAATTTCTTCTGGCTCAAGAACATCTTTGTTTATACACTCTGGAACTTGTTCACCGAGAGCTTCAACAGGAGCAGCGGAAGCACTTTCTTCAGGAGGGACATCTGTAACGTCTGCAGGACTAAACATCCAGTCAGGGAATACGTTTTCATTCAATGGAACTATACCAGTCTTCTGAAAGCCACCGATTGCATTCCCAAGTGTTGCAGCTTTTAAATAGGCTTCATTAAATAACTCGCCTACTTGATAATGACTCAAAGCACGTCCAGGATTGTGCTCTGAGCCAACTTCTTATCGACTGATTGTAATAGAGGTCGTAGGTGGCCCATAAAACAATGATACGTCCAAAGGCTGTAGGCGACGAGTGCAATGAGCCGGAAAAGCTTGAAATAAAACTATATTGTTGGACTCGGCGTATTCTAGCACCTGCAAATTTTTATGAAAGCTCAAGTGACTTTCCGGAGAAAGATTTGCAAACTGTTTGAAATGTTTGAGCCATTTAAGGCATAATTCTCCAGTCATGTAACTGGTTTCATTGGCATATCCAACTGAGCCAATTGGAACCTTGTCCATCAGTTCAATTTTCATATTCTTCCTTGGGAAAATCAACGCAGGAGGTACGAAATTTCCCACTGCATTAACACAACACACTACAGAAAAATGAGTACCCCTTTCCCGGCACTTGTCCAGTGTACCGACTTGCTTTCTTCCTCGTATCGCCAAAATTTTTTCAGTTTTTGATCTGGTTTAAAGTTATTTTCCAAAATTTTTACGCTTAGCTGTTCAAAAAACTTTTCAACTACAGGTTTATTAAAGCCCTGTGCGCGGGCGAGTAAGGTTGCTTCAGGTATTCGCAAAGAAATAAGATTTTCATGCTGTTTTATAAGTTCATGTGCCCAATCCCAACCAGTCATTTGGGTTTCCTTGTTAAAGGGATGCTTAATTTTTAATTTTTCAGCTGGTTGGAATCCCAGTTTTTGCACATCGGTCAAAGTTAACCCAAAATACCTATCGGCCATTATCTGTATGTGGTTAACCAACTCCAGTTCAATTTCTGGTGTAAAAACCATGAACACGGCGACCAAAAAATCCTTTTTCTCCATTTTTAATAATTTTGTTACAATCTAAAACTCTTCCTTTTAATGTACTTCCGGGGACTCTAAACGTTTTAGCAACCAGTTTCCAACCCATTTGCTTTGACTTTATAGCTTTTATCGCTGATTTCATATTCTCTTTATCCCACACTTGTCTCTACCCTTTTTTTTCCCATTTTACCCTTAACTGAAATTAAATAACAAACAATTAAATTATGGTCCTGATGTGATGGTCCCCGGGACCGACATTAACCTGAGTCACTCAGGGTCCAACATACACTAAATGAGATACATTTTTCCAATATTAGAAAATAAAATCAACGCGGCAACAACGCTCTTTGACTTCGTCCGTTACTGAATGAGTATACCATAACCTAACTAACGCCAATGGTATTTAACTAAATTATAATGAAATTCTGTCCAAAAATTTAGGTTTTATTACAACTATGAAAATATTTGGAGCTAACTTGACTTGTTTTCTCGTTATAATTTTTTTAAATTTACTTTTAACGACCTAAAATTTCACACACGTGCATATTTACGATATATTAAGGGACTTCTAGATTATTTTTGACAGCGATGCCACATGTGCAGATTCGAAATATGCAAGGGAGTCATCATAGACGGAGGGCCGACAAGGCCTGGTTTCCCCCTAAGTTTTTTAAAATGACTAAATTACTAGGATTTGGCCTATAATACCTCGGTTATCGGAAAGAAGGGAACGGATATGACGGAAATATTACGCAAGTCAAGTCGTCCAACTCTCAAAGTTTCAGCTGAAGTTATCACCCTATTGATGCGGTTTTTTAGAAAGTAAATCCTAAAAATCAAAAATACCGTCTAAATTTTTTACTTAAACAAAAACAATTCTATTTCAATTAACGTTAAATAATTGTCAAAAAATTTAAAGACATTATAACAAATTTAGGAATATACAATTATAAATGTCATTTATTTAAAAAAATAGTTTAAACCAATTTTAATTAAAGCAATTACTTATACAACGGTATGCAACCAATTATTAAAAGGGCAGCACCACCTATTTGTCTGAACTGGAATTGTAAAGCTTTTACATAATGACAATTATTTAAACAATTAGATATAATAAAATCTTAAGTTATTAATGTGAGGCATTGACTGATTTTCGTATACGTTATACTGTAACGGACAAAAAGAAACGTTACAATAAGTTACCGACATTAATGAATCAAAATTCTTTTACTAGACCTTATAGAGTAAAATTTATATTGCAAAATACAAGCAAAACATAAAATACCAAAGTTTTTACTATGCCAGAACTAAATACACCTTCTTGTTTTTCGCTTAAACCGCAAACGCTTATTTAAGTTCAAAACGAAACCCCGTTTCATAAAGTCTCCTTAAGATGAAACCATACCTGTGTGTATTGTGCACTGATGTTCGACCTCCTAAGTAGTTCGAGCAATGCCATAGATCCCGTGGGATTCAAAGTCAAATGGAGTAAGTTTTCAACAACGTATATGTCGTATCACTTACTTGCTAGCGTGTTATGTGTTCATAAAAGCGTTTCTGTAATTTATTTTATAATTACGAATGAATAATTTTTGGTGTAATAAATATAGTTTTTAGAAAATATGGAAAATCTTCTTATACAGGGTGTTACAGAATAAAATGCTGATCCTTAAGGGTGTTATTCCTTAGGTAATTTTAAGAAGAAAAGTTTCAAAAAAAAGCTATGTCCTACAGAGGGGTAGATTTACGTAAAGGCTGAGTAGGCTGAAGCCTAGGGCGGCAAATATTATGGGCGGCAAATTTACGATTAATTTTTAACAAAAAAAAATGTAATCGTAAATTTAAATGATATAATTAATTATTTTGCAGAAAAAAAGGTTCGAAGAAAAATGCTAGTATAGGGTTTTTCCCCACATAGTTAAAAAAAGACTTATTTGTTTTACCATTTTAATTTATATTTAGTTTTTATATTATAAAATTTGATTGTTTTAAAGAAATGTGATTTATTTTCTGTATGAATTACTTTTGTTAAATTTGTTTATTAAATTTTTATAAGACTTAATAGTGAAGTTTACATTCTTTTCATGCTAAATTTTTCGTTTTAATATCCCAAAAAATACTAACATATGAGGGCGGCAAAAAATATATTGGCCTATAGGCGCCAAAAAGTTAAATCCGGCCCTGGTCCTAAACCCCTTAACTTTTAAGCTACAGGGTGTTTAAATCTTAAGAAAAAAATCGTTTCTTTATCATAACTTTGATAACTTCTAGTAATGTTTATGAAATTTAGCACACACCGTCTGAGTATCAACAGCTATTTTTTGATGTAGAAGATTTTTTTAAAGTTTAACCAGTGGCGTCCGTACAGGAACGTAGAATAAACATTTTTGAAAAATATTATGTACACCACTGCTTTTTCGTAAAATAAAAACTATTTTTATAATCCACATTCATTTTAAGGCAAATTTGATTTCCTGACTTTTTTTTGTTCGACATGCGATTTTAGCAAAAAAAATAAAAATATTTTTATGCATGGTCAATTTATTGGTAAAAAAAAAGAATTTATTTATTTCATAGACATATGTACAGGGTGGCGCCTTTTCGTTGACCTTACAGGGTACAGCGAAAACTAAAAGAGATAGAACAAATCTGATTGTGCAATCTCGATTTCGATTTTTGAAACAAATTCAATGGTGAAACTAAATCATGGATAACTTGATTCGTTTTGGAGATACAGAGTGTTTTTCAAATTTTGTCAATTTGGCCAGGCACTTGTAACTCGCTTGGTATTAGAGATAGAAAAGAAGTATAAATAGAAAAGTTTTAGGGATTATTGCGTAGAATTCAGTAGCGTACCTATATTTTTTTTTATTGACTTTTATTTTTAAGTTATAACACATAGTTGGGTTTTTTTTAAATGGAACACCCTGTATATTTTTTAAAAAATAGATAGAGCTTACAAAGACCAAATTAATGATATATAGTTTAATGGGTCTGTCTGTAATAGATCTTGCGTAAATTGGCAAAACCCTATAAAATTAAAAGATGTAACACAAAGTTGTTTTTTTTTTAATGGGACACCCTGTGTATTTCTTTAATAACTAAGAAAACAGACAAAGATCGATTAAATAATATATGGTTTAATGGGTCTGTGTGTAATAGATCTGGCCCAAACTGACAAAAACCATAAAAAATTAAATAAAACCAAAAATGAAAACTATGTAATTTTAATATCTCAAAAATCATAATAAAAAACATATTAATAATAATATTAAGATACGAAGCAATATACTTTTAATTTATACTTAAAAAGGGAGAACTATTTAATTATCTTAAAAAAATACATTTTTAGATAAACTAAAATTTAACATAATTACCAGTAATACTAATATTATAAGTTGAATAATTTAAACCAACAAAAAAGAATTAATTATTTTATAAATTTTTAATTACGAAATATTTAGGTCCTTTTACAGCAAATGTTCAAATTGCAAACCATTATTTTCTATACATTTTTTCGCAACGTTTAGCGACACTTCTTAAAGCATTATATATATATGCAAGTTGGACACCTTTTGTAAACAGTTACTAAAATGCATATTGTAATTCATTTAAATTATTGCTCTTAGTTTTATAGGTTTCGTTTTTAACAAATCCCCAGAGGAAGAAGTCCATAGGGGTAAGGTCGGAGTGACCGTGCCGGCCACCTAACTGGACCATTGGTACCTATCCACTTATTGGGAAAATGTTCATCAAAGAAATAACCTCGCGGCACGGGCATTGTGGCAAGAATTACCGTCTTGTTGAAAGATGACATTATTCATTTCCAGAAGGGAAGATTATCTATCTCATTTAATAAATTTTCTTCCAAAATATTTAAATAAAAGGTCTGTTGTGAGATTGTCATCAAAGACAAAAATGGCACAAGAATTCTGTTCTTATAAACTGCACACCACACATTAAAACCGAATTTCCCTTGTCTGACTCTGTTTACTGTCAAACGAGGATTTCCGTTTGACCAGTAAAGATTATTGTGGCGATTAAACAGTCCATCACTAGTTACTCGAACTTCATCTGTCCATATTATCTTTCTGGAAGACTCTGGATCTTGTTCACATTGCCGGAGATACCACAAACAAATTGTGATACGGCGTTCTGCGTCACCCGGATGTAAATTATGGATTTTTCTATAAACATATTGATGGTAATTGTGGCGTTTTAAAATTTTTTTACTTTTCTTTCTATTAACACCAATAGCATCCCAAATTTGTCTGGATGATGCGAGTAGGTTCTGCGACAGCATACCCTATTGTATTCATTTCTTCCAGCTCTCTGTTTTCTTTATTATAGGTCTTTTGAACGTGGTTTTTGAAAAAAGATCAAAGGAAATCAAATTACTTACTAATCTGGCAAACATTTTCTGTCTAGTTTGCCTTCGTTCTGGATATCTATTAAAATACAGATTTAATCAAATTCATACTATTTTTTCCACTTTCAATGTAACATTCCGACATATTAAATTTTTTCGTAATTTTGAAACTACATTTTATAAAATAATATCACTGCTTCCAAATAAGTCATACTAGTACGTCAGTTTCATTTTGTTTCATACAGGGTTTTATACTCAAAGCCTACTTTAGAAAATGTTTCCTTTTTCAATCATGATAAACACAGCAATATCAAAAACTTTTTTATATAAAGTTTAGGCATAAAATTTAATAATTAGAATTATTAAATATATATTATTTTAGTCTTGGATTTTTATTCGTAATTTAAATTTTAGTTATATAGGATTAGAAAGTTAGAATCGGATATATGATTTTTTTACGTTTTTGGCAGTTTTGCCCAAGATCTATTGAACACAGACCCATTAAACCATATATCATTTGGTTGATATTTGTCAGTTGCATTACTTATTAAAGAAATACACAGGGTGTCCCATTAAAAAACAACAACTTTGTCTCAAATATTTTAATTTTTATAGGTTTTTGCCAATTTTGCTGCAACATCTAACTACAGACAGACCCCATCAAACTATATATCATCAATTTGGTCTTTGTAAGCTCTATCAATTTTAAAAAAAAATATACAGGGTGTTCCATTTGAAAAAACCCAACTTTGTGTTATAACTTAAAAATAAAAGTCAATAAAAAATTTCCAGGTACGCCACTGAGTTCTACGCAAAAAATCCCTAAAAGTTTTTTCTATTTATACCCTTTTTTCTATCTCTAATACCAGAAAGCGAGTTACAAGTGCCTGGCCAAATTGACAAAATTTGAAAAACACTCTGTATCTCAAAATGAATCAAGTTATCCACATGATTTAGTTACATCATTGAATTTGTTTCAAAAATCGAAATCGAGATTGCGCAATCAGATTTGTCCTATCTCTTTCAGTTTTCGCTATACCCTGTAAGGTCAACGAAAAGGCGCCACCCTGTACATACATTATCCTACCATTAAATTAAAAAAACAATATATTGTTAACGAAGATAAAAATAGTTTAGATTAGCTGTTGAAAGTGGCCACCACCTGCCATTATGCATGCTTCAGCTCTTCTCCTTATTGAGTCTCATACTCCTTGAAAAAGCCTGGCGTATTTCTGATAGTGTAACAACAAGCTATTATGCGGTTTCTCAACTCCTCTTCGGTATGTACTGGAGTGCTGTAAACCAGCGCCTTAAGATGTCCCCACAGGAAAAAATCGAGACTAGATTTGGGGATCTAGGTGGCTACGATTGTGATCCTCTCCGCCCTATCCAACGATTATTATAATGTTGATTTTGAAAATTCCCGTACCCTGAGACTGAAGTGGGCAGGTGCACCATAAACCACATACGATGTCGGGTGAAAATAGGGACGTCGTCTAGCAAATTTGGTAAACCCTGTTCAAGAAACTGGCGATAATTATTTCCGTTCAATCTACCTGGTAGATAATAAGGTCCAATTAAATAATCACCAATGATTCCAGCCAATACATTTACAGAAAATTGCTTTTGGTGGTGGGAATTCGTGATGCCATGTGGTTTTTCTTTAGCCCAGATATGATTGTTGTGAAAATTTCTTATGGAGTTCCTGGAAAAATTAGTTTCGTCCGTAAATAAAATTTTAAGTTTAAATTGGGGATTTTTCGCAACCATTTGAAGAAACTATTGGCAAAAATTTATTCCTTATGGAAAATCCCGAGGAAATAGGGACTGGACCCTTTGGATATGCTACGTATATAGTAAATAATCATAAATAATTCTCCATTCTAGAGCATAAGTAATATTTAAAATATTCCCAATTTTTCTGGTACTTATTTCAAGGTTTTCTTCAACTAAATTTAAAACAGCTTTCTTGGTTTCCGGTGTTCGTACAGTATGGTGTTCCCCTTTTGGGTAGTTTTTTGGTTCAAAAGATCCCGTTTTACATAACTTTCTGTGAGTTCCAACAGTTTGGACATCCGGAATTATTCTATTTGGAAAACGCTCTTGGTATAATCGTCTGGCTTCAAATGCATTGCCGTCAGCACGCCCGTACAGGTAATGCATATCAGCAAACTCAGCATTTGTGAAATTTACCATGATAGTTATACGTATAAAAGGTTTTACGTTATTAAAATTTAAGTTGTGAACATCCGTGTACTGAAATAAATATCTGTCAAAACTGTTTAGCGTCATTTATGTATTTTGTCACCGCCATGGTATCCTTAATAACATTGTTGCTTTTCTACTTTGTACTATTTTAGATACTCATGAAATGGTCATATTTGTCGTTTTTGGTAAATATCTTAATAACAGTCCAGAATTTTGATATACTTGTAATAAAGTTATTAATTTATATTTAAATTCCGCATTAGATAGTGAGATAATATACAGGGTGATTTATTTGAAAATCTTATCCGAAACCGGTTTGAAAGTTGTCATTCTTAGAACCAAATTTGGGATTGGAATTTAATATGAAAGTACCGCTAGACTTTTAGAATTAGAGTTCCTATAATGTTATGGTACAATTATGTACATGTGATTTATGTTTTATCTACCTTTTTTAATAAATGTTTAACAAGCTTGCCTAATAAAAATAGGTGCAAAGCATAGTGCAGATTAGTTATTATGCTTTATACGGTTTCTATTTAGATTTTTTAAAATTTTATAATATTTTGACTAGCATGTTATTTTAGACTTGCTTTTTGCTTATTATGTTGAAAATGGTAACCGATTTCTTAACAAAATAATGAAAGCATTTTTTAAAATGGTTTGAACATTCCAAACCATAAGTCTGCTATGCTGTAAAAAAGTTATAAAGAAGACAAACACAATGACATGATCTTTAATGTTTAACAACTAAGATATATTAATTTATAATATTAAAATTTAAAAAAATAATAAAGGCAATGGTGCACCCTGATAAAACGATAAATTACATTATATATATATATATATATATATATATATATATATATATATATATATATATATATATATATATATATATATATATATATATATATATATATATATATATATATATATATATATATATATATATATATATATATATATATATATATATATATATATATATATATATATATATATATATATATATATATATACATATATATATATATATATATATATATATATATATATATATATATATATATATATATATATATATATATATATATATATATATATATAACCTGGAAAAATTGTCAAGGTATGATTAACTCGCCAAAATAATTTACTTAATTTTTTCTTAACGAATCCTTCCTAACATTTTAAGAATCTTACCAAATTAATTTTAAGAGAAAATAAGTGAAATATATTAAACAACGGTTAATATTTCTCAGCTCCCTATATAATTTAATTTACAATAAATTCCCAAGAACAAAATATTCTTCGAAAATTATACTATAAATGCTAAATATTTTTAATGCAATTTTTATAATTTAAAAAGTAAAAGTTAAATTTTAATTTTGACTATGATTATTAAAATATTTTTTTGTCAATCTAGCGGGATACTCGAAAATATATTATATTTTTAATAAACTAACGATTTTTATGATTTTTATGAAAGTATGAGTGTTTGGGTTTTACAAGACGGCTTCCTATGGGAAAGAATAAGAGCGACTACATAAATTAATGGAATATTGTATGCAGGAGAATATAGTTGATGAACTTGCTACCTATGATGATGAGTCTGATAAAGGTGGGGTAGATTTGTTAGAAACAGAATATTATGACAGTCATACTAAACAAGAAATTTCCGATGATGATACAAACGATGTGGAGTAGCCGAAAGGGCCATATTTTTTAGGAAAAGATTAATGCACCAAATAGAAAAAGCATATACCTGTAAAATCAGTTAAAAGAAAATCTGAAAATCTTATTAAACATTTGCCATTTATTTTATTGATCTAGATATGCGAAGAAATATTGTTGGGTATACAAATCTACATACCGAGGGAGTACAGAAAAAATATTCCAGAGAACGAGATGTTAAAACCACGAATATCACTGAAATTTAAGTAGTAATTGGTCTCTTTTGTTTAGGTGGATTATTGAAGGTAAGCTGTCTGCATGTAGATAAATTATGAAATTTTAATGCAACAGGGATAGAGCATGTAAGATTTCACAATATGGAAAACCGAACAGAAAGAAGAAAGTATGACAGACTGACACCAATAAGAGAATGCTTTGTATATTTGCAAATACTAAAGGACGTTGTAGTTTTTGTGATAAAAAAATAGGCCAACAAGATTTTTCTGTACGAAATGTGGACAATACATATGTGGAGAACACTCATTATGTTGTATGTTCGGACTGCTATACTAAAATCAATAAATAAAATTCAGTTTTTTTTTCTCAATTGTATCCTTATTACTAACTTATGTATGTTATTTTTTATCTTTTTAAACAACAAAAATTATACTTATTATTTTATTAATTAAGAGTTCTCTTTTTGCATTAAATAATAAACGGGGACTGACAGTCTGCAGGAAGTACTTGTGTATTTAATTACGCACGAGTAATGAAAGGTTAACGTATACAAAATTATTCATTATTGACCCTCAATAATGCATGATTTCCTATTGATAAACGATTATAATAAGTAACCAAAAGTAAGTAAAACAAATTGGAATAACAACCATTTAAACGTTTGTCAGGTTTGTTGCCTAACACCAAAATACACCACGAAACAATAAAAAAATATATAAATTCCACAATTTAATAACAAAACGATCGCGAACAAATATTTTAACTAACTCGGGCATTAAATGACGATTAATGATCTCAACTCCTAACGAGCTCGCTAGGCTAACGCGTTAAATGGCCACGATCATTATATAGCACTTCCGCAATACAAAGCTTTTTATCCCAGATAAAATGCTATTTTATAATTTTATCTAAATCAAATCATACATTGTGTAAGGTAACATCTATTTACTTTACACTTAAATAATACATTAATGCTTCTACTTATATTTTACATGCATATTATTTTTATGTTCTTATGCAGGGTGGTGCATCGTCAGGCGGGACTAGGGTTCATGATTTCTCGAGCTTATAAATTTCTCGGGTCTCGAGAATTCTCGAGGCTAATTTCTCGGGTCTTCTCGGGTTGTCGAGAAATTTACAAATTGCGTGTACTACACTTTTGTAAACCGTCTGAACTCAGCTAGAAGTCGAAACACTAATGAACGTGTGTGTGTGTCACAGTGTTGCCAACCAAGCTCGCTAAAATTCCCAATTTTTCTGTGAAAAAATCCCTAGAATTTCCTAGATCAAGTATAAATATAGAAAAATAATTTACGAATGACTTTATATTGTCAGAAAAGTTCAAAAAATACATAAAAATAAAATCCTCGCTGGTAACAATGGACAGTTTTCACTAGAAAGACGAATTAAACACACTGCATTTAATGCATCACTGGATAATTAATTTCGCTTTTTATTTTTAACGTCGGTAACGAGTAACGACTGAAAATACTCGCTCAGTCTCGGCATTACTGTGGGGCAACAAATACACGAACTTGACATTTCTTTTTTTCCTTAGTATTTTGTGGGCAACAACCACAAAATACCCAGTACGAAGGGCAACAACATGCAGAGAGATGCTAAGTAGCAGTTGATCTGTAATTCCCCGAAACCCGATACCACGAATTAACCCGTATTAGATTAATCAGCGCAACAAGAAGCAATTTTTGAAAAGATACAATGATCAAACCATAACACAGGAAATAAAGGATTTAATAGGTACTTTTGTCGTACTAGTAGTCCGTTTAATATTAAAATTGATAAATTGACTAAAATTCTATAAATTGAACTGAAAACAATCCAAAGTTGAAAATTCCCTAGATATTAGATAAAAATTCCCTTTTTCCCTATTGTAGGAAAAAAATCCCTAGAACTAGGGGAATAATTTCTAGGGTTGGCATTACTGGTGTATTACCTATTATATTGTTTTATGTATAAAACGACGCCGCCAGAGCGCTTGCCGCGCGCGATCGGCCGAAATCAAAGGTACCACTGTGTGCTTTGGCCCGTGCCGCTCCCGCCGCCGCGGGTGAAAAACAAACGGCAAACGCAAATAGTTCTATTTTATAATTTCATAGACTCAAATATGATTTCTCGAGTTCTCGAGTTTTCTCGAGCTTGATTTCCCGGGAACAAAGCCCAACGATTTCCCGGGAATGAACCCTAGGCGGGACCTAGGAAATCCCATGTAATTTTTAATGGGGTCAATTATTGGCTTCCCTTATTATTTTGGAGAAAAATTCCATTGAAGTTCATTGAAGGGCATGCAAATTTAAGTCCATGGTAAAAATTTAAGATTTTTCGGTTACACCTTTTGCGAGTTAGGTGCTAATATAATTTTAAAAATTGTTACTTTACTATCACCTCATATTTGAACAACAATAAAAAATACCAGTAAGTTGTGAATTCATTATCAGACAATCGTACAGTCAAAAGATTAAAGTTGTATTTATGTAGACGAATTAATTTAAGTTAAACCAAGTAAATTAACAAATCTCAAGAAATATGGCATTTACAATATTTACATGGTTCAATACATTATTAATACTATTAAAAAAACATGTTGGAGATAAATTTGGGTTTAAAAAAAATAAAATTGTCTTCTAACATTGGCTAGCTGGTAAATTGAAATTATATTGCATTCTGCAGAAATAGCATTTTTCAACTCGTCTATATTAGTGTAATTTTTATGCTGTGATGTAGGCCAAAAACATTTCAATTAAAAGCATAGTGTAAATATTACCGCCAGGGTCTTATGTGCCAAGCAACCATCTTTTTGGTACCCAACTTCCAGATTTTTCCTGGGGGCATCACTTAAAAAACGTAAAGTTTGTTCTTCGAATTACGAATAATTCTGCATTCAAATTTCGATTAGGAAAACATGGTCTAATAATACGTTGTTCGAAAATCCCCGCCCAAACATTCAGTTTCTGTAGAAATTGCGTCCTTGTTTCGACAAATCTGTGTTGGTTTTCTTTGCTTCAGTATCGGCAATTTCGGCAATTGGAATCATTGTTCAACGTAAATGTAAATTAATCAGTAAAACAAATATTTTTAAAAAATTCTTCGTTCATGTTTGCCCTTTCCATCATATCAAAGCAAAATTCCTGCCGTCTTATTTTATTTATATCCCCTAGCTCTTAATATCTTTTATACTTATCTGAAAAATATTGATTCCGTTTTAAAATCCTGAGCGCTGTTGAGTGATTTTTTTCCTATGATATCCTTAAGTTTCCCTGTGCTTACCTTCCTTTTATTTTCTTCCACGTGTAATTAAACTTCCAAGTCTCTATTATCTCTTACATTTTCATTTCTTTGACATTTTTTTACTTCCATCTGCAGTTATTTATTACTGTGCCTTTGGTCTTAAATTTTTTTATAGTCCTATCGCCTGTTGATTTTCCGGGTATCGGTCTGTTTGGATACTGAGCAGCGAACATGTCTGATACCTTTTGATAACTATTTTTTGATAGTACCATTTAATCATCAATACTTTCTCTTCAGTAGTGTAACTTACGGTTAATCTTTTTTCTGGACGATTTTTTGATAATGATTAGGTACTAAATTTTAAAATGACGACGTTGCTTTACAACTAACTGTTATTTTTATTGTTGTTTATAAATATAAGGCGATAATAAAGTAACAATCTTTAAACATATATTAGCATCTAACTCGCAAACGGTGTAACCAAAAAAATCTAAAGTTTTACCATGGACGTAGCTTTGCATGCTTTTTAATAAACTCTCACAGAATTTTTCTCCAAAATAATAAGGGAAGCCAATAATTGACACCATTAAAAATTACATGGGATTTTCTATATCCCGTCCGACGATGCACCACTCCGTTTATTTTTTATTTTTTTTTTATATTGTAGAGTTTTCTAAAGTAGCAAGACATAATAATATTGATTTATTCAGGAAAAATCGCAGGGTAGGTATAAGATGCATTGTTATTAATATGCTGTTTGTCTTTTTTTGAATTGTAATGTTACTTTGCAAATATTTATAATTTCGTAGTAATATCTAGTCGCTATAATGTTTTTTTTTTTTTTCAAAAAATCCAGATTTCGTAATAGATTATAGTTTAAATAAATTTGACAGTCCATTTTTAAATTACAAGACATGGATATTCCAAGCTATAAGTCTGTATTGCTGTAAAACAACAAGTATTAAAAAAAGAAGCAGGGCGTATTAGAAGTATTACTTACAAAAAAATTCAATAACACGTCTCATTATTGCGTAATTTTCTATAAATAAACAATTTTAGTATGAGCAACTAAATACACACAATTTTTTTTTAGTTTGAAACTTTATACTTAATACAACCATTACGATCTATTAGGGTGGTTGCCTAAAACCAAAAAAAAAAAAAAAATAACAAATCGATCGCTGAATATATATCGTATATAACTCTGGCATAAATTAGCGTTTATAAACCAAACCCGTTAATGGCCTTAATTATTAATTGTCCTATGGAGGACCAGAGAAAGGGATGAAATCCCAATGCTACAAAAACGGACATGAATTTAATGTAAAATTTAGTTCTAAACAATATACTATTTATTATACCGGGTGGTGCATCGTCGAGCGGGATATAGAAAATCCCATTGAATTTTTGATGGGGTTAATTATTGGCTTGCCTTATTATTATGGCAAAAAATTGTATTAAAGTTCATTGAAGGGCATGTAAATTTACGTCCATAATAAAAATTTTAGATTTTTCGGTTACACCGTTTGCAAGTTAGATGCAAATATATTTTAAAAATTGTTACTTTACTATCACCTCATATTTATGAAGTAGTAGTAGTGTGTTAGAACACGGATACAGAACAAACCCTAAAAGAATTTTTAATTTTTTTGGACCATTTGAAAACTTGTATAAAATTCAAAAAAATATATAATATTCTTTGAAAAGTTCTTATAAGACTGGCGTTGACCCCATATTTTTATCTTTCATAGTATAAAAAAAATCCATTTGAAAAACTATAACCTTTACCCGTTATCTCAAAAACTTTTTGAGAATCCATACCAAAAGTAGTATGCATGATTTTTTTAGAGTGTACTGATATTAAAACATATACTAGTTTCTACAATAGCCATGGGGGCTATTTTACCATACTTATCCGGCTACACCCTTTTAAATGGGTATTTTTTTTAATCGTATTTTTTTTAATATCACAAAATAAAGTAATTAAAAAACAGGGGGGTACGACGTTTGCTTAATCTGTTTGTGCTGTTTTTCTTTTTTTATATTAAAAAAATGTGCTTATATTATTTAAATAAATTTGACCAGTAATTTTTTGCTCAATTTACATATATTAGATATTCGTAATTAAAATAGTAGACAAAATTGATTTTCAGTTTAAGACTCAACCAGCATTTTACGGATTGACAGCATGAATTTTTCATGAAGAACCCGATACGAATTTAAACTTAATTTTGCTTTGCTTCTTCGACACGTCAACTAGTCGCTTTTAATTATTTCTCCCGAAAATGCAGATTTGGTAATGGATAATAGCTTAAATCAATTCAGTCATCAGTCACGAATGATTATCCCTGGGATATTTAGTAAAGTGCTTGAATCAGCATTCATTATTGCAAAGCCGACAACTGATTATGGTCTTGCTGACAAGCTGACGTGAAATGTTTCGCGGAAGGAAAAAGGATTCGTTTCCTTTTCCGGAAAAATTAAGTTTAATGTGAAAAGTATTATTCCTTAATTTTATAGTTTTAAATGACAGTTTTATCTCGATTTAATATTTTTAACTAGTCTTTAAAAATAATGGAGAACCAGCGCTTTCCATTATTTTAATAGAGCTTTATTTTTAAGTTAAAATTTTATCAGTTAAATATTTTGTGTTTAAATAAAATTAGACATGTAGACCAAGCCCTATTTGTAAGGCGTAGTAGGTGGCATAGATATGCCTGTTTTAGAAGAAGAAGATGCGGAACATTTGTTTAAGATATAAAGTAAAAAATAAGTAAAAAAATCATTTTTAAAATTTGAAACGCCTATAACTTTGCAAATGTTGGTCATAGAAGAAAATTGTAGGGAGATAAAAGATGCACAACAACGTTTTCTACCAGATAGAATGAGATAGAAATCTTAAAATTTATTGTCAAGTTTCATAGAAATCCGGTTAATGGTTTTTGCACAATAATTTTATAATCACATATACATGACAACTTTCCAGAAGATATCTCCAATATGTTCAAACATTGCTTGATAACCACCTTTTTTACATGGGACACCAAGATTTATGAACAGACTGAAGGAGTAGCAATGGGAAGCCCTCTCAGCTCGGTAGTAGCAAATTTCTTCATGGAAAAGTTCGAACAACTGGCTTTAGACAGCCCTCTGCCTCCTCAACATATAAATACGAGGTACGACCGCACACAGCCCAGTAGTTCGCATACTGTCAACCAGGAAGCAACTTCTAAAGATGCCAACTTCTCGTGTTGGCGAAACGTCAAGTCAATCAGACAATCGACGCCGGCCTAACAGCCCAAAAACCATTGAAACACAATATTTGCAATCCAATTTTGTTTGAAAACTTTGCAAGTTGGGAAGAGTCCAGAATATTAAACCTAGACATTTATTTTTTTTTTTTACATATTATACCAGAGATGTCAAGTTTTAAAAGGTTTTTTTTTTAATTACAATCGGATTATTAAGGAGCCCTAAGCAATTGCTAAAGGTAATAATTGTTTAAATAATTTTTATTTAAACAAATGGAAAGAAACATATTATTTTTCGCTCTGAAATTACCCTATTAGCAAAATATAAATAAAAAAAGGTTATGATTCCATATAAACCACATGCAAAAGTTGATATTTATTATTGTATATAGAATTTTCTTAAACGCTTGTCAACTTTGGCAGTCTGTATCTTGGCAACCAATTTACTGATTGGCGTTTTCAATATATTAAAAGAAGCGGCTTTACGAAAACTTGCAAACCATATTTTCAATAAAAAATTTTATCGAAAACTTGTAGAGATAGTCAATATGTTTATAGGAAAAAATATATTTTATTACTTTAAGCAATCCCTAAATGATCCGAATACCATTTAAAATTAAATGTTTAAGTTTAATATTCTGGACTCTACTACATTTACAAAATTATTACGGATCCGAACGGATCAGAACGGATCCCAACAAATTTTAATTTGATGTCTTACATGGTTTGATGGTCTTTTTGGCTAAATATTGAGCTCCTTAGAAAAATTTAAGGGATCCAAAAAAATGAGGTAAAAACTACGCTCTTTCTGCCTTTATTGTTTGTTTATTGCTGTTTTGCAACAAGCGTAATGTATTTTTCCATTTTTAGCCAATTTTATCTTGTAGAAAGTTAAATATTTTTTTGTAATATAATTTTTTCTACGACCAATACTTACAATGGATATAAGCGTAAAAAATATTTAAAAAAATACTGTGGTCTATTTAAAAAATGTTCCCCACTTTTTCGAGAGGTAGCAAATCTGGATTCTTGTTATATACATCTTTCTAAAGGGCTTTCAGCAATAACATGTCTGCCACCTCGTACATCCAACCAAAAACAGATGAGACTTGGTCTAATATAGCAATTTACTTTACTGCAGCAACCAATGGACTGGTTACTTTTATTTAAAATTTATATGAAAGGAATTAAAACCATAAGAAGTAGAATGAAATTAAACAATAAAATATAATTTAAAAAAGCATTTATTTAAAAACTTGCTGATGATTTAATTTGGCTATATATATATATATATATATATATATATATATATATATATATATATATATATATATATATATATATATATATATATATATATATATATATATATATATATATATATATATATATATATATATATATATATATATATATATATATATATATATATATATATATATTATATTAATGACGATGAACTTCATGTTTTATGTTTTAATTTCATTACATATATATCAAATGCCGAACTTTAAAAGCCATTCCTAATATAAAACCCATATAATGTCGCATAAATATTTTTGCTCGTTGTAAGGGGGTGAACTTTACAAATCTTTTCATTAATTTTTAAAAGTTATTATTTTAAATGTATAACATCTCAAGAATATTGTATTAAATTTTGAGGTCAATCGCAAAAAAATTATTAAAAGATTTCTCTTTTAGAATTTTTGAACGTATTTTCGGATCTCTGGAAAAATGGCGGCATAGAAAAATATTGAGACTTAGGCAAAAAATTGTACAACTTTTATTTATATTTCGTCAGACATGGTCTTCTAGCATTTATGAAGGTGAAGATTCCAAAGACTTTCTGATCTACAATTTCCTTTCCAAGGTTACACATTTTTGGTTAATTATTTATTGATAAATACCCGTCATATCAAAAATTAATGCTTTTACAAAACAATATTTTTTTCATACTCAGTGTCATTCAGGGATATGGGTGAATTTTTTCAGAATTTTTGCATAAGGCTCAGAATTTTTCCATTCGGCCAATTTGCCAAAGGTCCGATAATATATCCAAAAATTCTGAAACTGATTGTCAGTTTTCCTAAAATAATTCTATAGAATTTTTGACAAATCAATTTTTTTCTGCGCCTTTTATGAGTAAAAGTTTTTTGCATAAAAAATTTCGGAGCATTATGGCCGTTTGTGGGAATAAAAAATATATTGAATCTCATTTTCACGTAGTCCCTTGGGGCTTATTAAGAGGAAGATTTTAAGCAACAAAAATGTAGTTTAAAAAAGAAACAATTTCTGAAGACAAATTTCCGGAAAATAAAAATCGAAATCACAAATCCTAAATTACCAAAAATAGGGATCGATAGGCAAATTCAAGACGAGTATTTAAAAACAATAAGCTCAAATGGATAAACTATATAAGCTGTAAAATAATTTGGGTGGCACAGTGTCGCTTCGTCCCACCGTGCGGCGGAGAACAGTAATGTAGGGTGCCGTACTACTGGACGTGCCGATGTACTGAAATGCCGGATTAGTAAGACTCCACTGTAATTATGTTTTTTCAACACCCTATAGGCTTAAACCTAACTTCTTTTTGCTTTCTAAACTTGCCAACTAGTTGCTTTTATTTGTTTTTAATGCAAATGCAGATTCGGTAATGGAAAATGGATAAAATAAATTTAATCATCAGTTGCAAACAATTATTCTTGGAAGCAAGTAAAGAACTTAAATCAGCATTTATTATTGCAAAGCTGACAACTGATTACTGTCTTACTAAAGAACCGACGTTAAGAGTCTGGCCAAGGAAAAATAAATTATTTTGGGATGGAGAAAAATATTTTTTTAATGATAAAACCATTATTGCATTATTTCAATAATGAATGTATTTTTAGTTAAGATTTTTATTTACTATATTTATGCACTGCTTAGTATTATTTAAAATTTATAGAAACTTTATTTTCTTTTTTAATTAGTGTGTAATTAAATTATTATTTATAAGAAAAAAGTTTTTACACAGGGTAAAGTATAGCAAACTTAAAACCTAAATAATAAACTTAAACCATTTTTTTACAACATTTGGTTATGTTTTTAGATTTTAAATACAACATTTGGTCTTTTACATTCTGGGGATATGCTTACCGTCCAAATGTAATAAAACTAACATAAAAGTTGTTATATTATGTATTGTTTAGTATGTTTTCTTTGGGATTACTAGCCTTACATTTTTTTTGGAAAATGGGACCACTTTGGTCCCAGTCACGGGGTATAACAAACTGAGCCTGTTCAGCCCGATTGACCCTATAAACTTTTAGATCGCCTGCAACAAAAAAGAAAAAAAAACCATTAAAACAACCCAAAAAAATCAAGAACACTAATCTACGTTTCGATGGCAAGTTGTCAACAAAAAATTAAAAGAAAAAAATAAAAATTTAAACTAACTTTGTAAAAAAGTTTTGGTTTTAAAAATTAGGATATTCTGAAAGCTTTTTAAAATTTATGACATTTTGTCATAAATGACATATTAGGTTTTTTGACTGGTATATTTAAAGTTTTCAAAAAGACCAAAAAGATGTGGTGGTGTGTTAAGTGATTTTAAGTTTACCTGAAATTACTTTAGCATCAAGCATAAGTATTCATGTATTATTTAAATTAACAGATATTGATGCTACACATTTATCTTTAATAGTATAAATTTACTTTTTTTTAACAAGTTTTCTTTGCTAAAATACTAGAAGCATTCCAGTTTATTATGTGGTTGTTATCAAATGCGTGTTAACATATTTTTGATTTTTAAAATTTTGTGTTTTTAATTTATGTTCTTTTATGCATTTGGCTAATGGTCTGGAAATTTAACATAGAACATAGAACACACATTAAAAACACAGAATTCCTAGAATCAAAAATCCATCAACACGTATATGATAACAACCACATAATAGACTGGAATGCTTCTAGTATTTTAGCTAAGAAAACTTGTTCAAAAAACGTAAAATAAAAGAAAGTGCATTTATATTATTTAATAAAAATAAATGTGTAGCATTAATACCTATTAGTTTAAAGAATACATGGTTACCTATGCTTGATGATGAGCAATGAGTAATATTAGGTAAACCTAAAATCAATTTACACACCATCACAACTTTATTGCCTTTTTGAAAATTATAAATATACCAGTCAAAGAACCTAATATGTTATTTATGACAAAACGTTATAAATTTTAAAAAACTTTTAGAGTTTCCTAATTTTAAAGTCCAAAATTTTCTTAAACGTTTAGTTGAAATTTCTATTCTTTTCTTTTAATTTTATCTTGACAACTGTGGCCGACTTGCCACCAAAACGCAGATGCGCAGTGTTCTGGTTTTATTTAGGTTGTTTTGGAGGGTTTTCTCCTTTTTTTTTTTTTTTTTTTATTTGAGCGATGCTATAGGGTCAAGGCAGGAAGCATGCAGTTCCGTTGGGTCTCCCAAGACATGAACCGAAGTGATCCCATTTTCCAAAAAATTGTAAGGCAAGTCCTCGAAAAACATACTAAATATAATCCTACAAAACTATTAGAACATATCTACAATTCAATACTTTTTGAAGTACTATTCTGTATTTCACGCTCAATAGTCGAATTCGGGCAATGTCCGAAAAAAATACGCAAAACTAGTTTTAAGCAACAAATAATTTCTAAACCCAAAATTTTATTTTTTTACGGTTATTGAGCATTACAAAAAATAAGCAGTGCTAGTTTTGCACAATTTAAAATGTGCAAAACTAGTTCTGTACATTTCTAAATGGCCAGCACTGGTTTTGCTTGTTTTAGAGCCTCTCAGACCCAAAAAAATAGGGTTATGTTGTTGTTTTTTTGTTTTTAATTTACTTTCTTTCTGCTCGTGAAACTGTGTATGTTACATATATTATGATTACGATATTCACCCACGTACAGAGCATGTTCTTGTCGAAAAAAGAATGTCATCTGCAATTCTAAGTGTCTTTATTCAAGCTTTTGTTCAAATAAATATTTTTTTAAACTTAACTGAATATTTGCCTGAAATAAGTGTTATTTGTTGTTGCATTTGTCAGTATTTAAATAAAGTATATTATTTAAATAACATTTCCAATTTTATTATATTCGGACCCTGCGCCCTAATTAAATTAAAAAAGCAGAGCTAATGCTGGTAATTCAGAAATGTACAGAACTAGTATTATACATTTCAAAATGCGCAAAACTAGTTCTGCCTATTTTGTAATGCTTAATGCCCGCATAAAATTAAAATTTCGGGTTTTGGAAATTTTCCTTGCTCAAAAGCAGTTTTGCGTATTTTTTTCGGGCATTGCCCGAATTTAACTAATGAGCGTAACATATACATATAACTAAATTATCTCCAAAATAACACTTCCCGTTACATAGTTTTGTTTATAGTACCCTTTTTATGAAACAACTGGAGAAGTGTAGCGGGATGAGGGCAGGCAAATAAAACCACTATTGTATAATTATCCCAACGTTTCGTGGCTGGATTGCCACTTTATCAAGGGCCTATAATTAGAAAAAGACACATTACAAGACTGTGATATGAACCTAATAACTTTAACATCAAAAAAACACTTTCAAGAACATACATATGAGGCAAAAAGGTCGGAAGAACAACCCTGATGATACTCATATCCATGAAAATCAGCAATAAAAAGATTTTTCCCAAGATTAAATTATTCAAAATCATAAAACTTTTCGAAAAACAAAATATATGCATTCTGTTTTTCATATAAAAAAACACACAAGACTAGACAAGAACAAAGCCAAGAAAAAAAAATAAAAAATTTAAGTATAAACATTTATTAGGATTCGAACTCAGGACCTCTGGCTTTGGAACTTATAATCGTATCCCCAGAGCCCGGGCTTTATAAATAATTTTCATAAAATATATTAAATATAAAACAAAAAAAATAAATACTTTAAGAACTTAGTGGCAGAGCTGAATTCCAAAAACCATGCGACAGGCAAAGCCCCGTCCTTATGCCAAAACGTCAACACAAAAATCAACATCACATAATGATTAAAAAACCACAGTTACAACATTAAAATTAATAATTAGATACACCTACCAATACTCTACGAAGGTCCTTATGCCGTTAAACAAATTAATATTCAAGATTTGGGAAAAATAAGAAAGTTCCATGGCCATGAGGAAAAACCACACTAGCTGCACAAAAATTCTTTTTGAAAAATAAGTTTTTTTAAAAATAAACAAATTTTAACAGCTGTCAATGGGAACTTCTCTAAAGTTGGTTTATAATAAAGGTATCGACAGTTGTTTTACAAAACTTTTCCCAAAGCACCTCACAAAGTTTGGCAGTTGCATGTTGCATCCACTAACATTCTTATATATACACGTAATAAAAAGTAATCTTATACCCCAAAAAAAAAAACGAAAGTCAACAAATACTTTATAATCATGTAGAATATTCTCTTAATTAAGCTTTGTTGAAATTGTGCTCTATATTTATTTAAAATCGCAGAATACGAAACACCCAAAATCATTGGTATCAGTCTAAAATTTATTGAATTCTTCAATTTAATATATATATATATATATATATATATATATATATATATATATATATATATATATCATTTCACCGATATTACGCTTTAAAATAATTGTGTTTCTCTGTCAAAAATAATTACGTTATTAAAATCGAACTCATGTCCTGTATTTTTATGGTGAAGGCTTAGAGCAGTCTAAACCTCGGCTTTATCCTGTTTCCGGCAGTCAATTCATATGTTGTTTGATGCGTTCTCGTAATGTATTGTCTTGTTCCCGATGTATCTAAGGTGTTTTCACATCCTTTGTAAGGTATACCATATACCACACACGACAGATATTCGTCAGAAAGTTTGTCTTTTAATTTAGTAAACAAATTGTTCACAGTTTTAACGTTATAAAAAGCTAGTTGGCCAATTACTGTCCTTGAAAGAGGATTTATTAATTTTGTTGGATAGAGTAGGTATAAAATGGAAATTTAAAATGTTGTTTATCTTCGTGGAGCATTATTGGAGTTGTTTGATGATATTTTATATTTTATAACAGTTATTATTCTATGCAACCAGCTACCTGGATAGTTATTGTTATGTAGGAATTTCTTTGATTAAAATTATATTCTGATCATAAAAAGTCTTATGCGACAGGGCACAGGACCGATGTAGTAGATTGGTGCCAGCAGCTACCTTTTGAGATGTTGGATGGTTAGAATGAAAATTTAAGACTCTACCTGAACTAGTAGGTTTAACATACCAGTTAGTCAGAATATGACTATGCAATCATTTTCCTATGCACTGTAATATCTAAAAATGGAATCCTACCCTCCACTTCAGTCTCCATTGTAAACTGTAGTTTCCGGATGGTATTGATTAAAAAATGGTAGAATGTCATGAAGACTGTCTCGAGGAACAGATGCCAATGTGTCATCAACATATAGCTTTATGAACCCATGTCAAACGGTAAGTCAGCTGAAACTGACTCGATTAAATCATTCATAACAAAATTTATTAATGACTGGGCTAGCTGGGTTCCCTTAGCACTACCCTCAAATTTGAAAACATAGAATTTACTATTAAATTTCCTTCTAAATTTCTATGCTCAAATTGAAAAGAAGGAAAACAATAGCCCAATCGTTGGAAATTTTGTAATGAAATGATTTAATCGAGTCAGTTTCAGCTGACTTCTGTTTTGAGCGAAAAATCTGATCTCAGCAGTCTGTTCATGACACCTTGGCATCCTGTTTCTCGGGCAATCTATATGACCACTACAAACTTTTAGTCAATTTCCGAAACTGGAGTTTACAATGGTAGTATTCCATTTTTAGATATTACAGTCCATAGGAAAGAAATGACGGTCTGTTCTACATTTAACTGTTATGTTAAACTACTAGTTCAGGTAAGAGTCTTAAATTTTCTTTCTAACCATCAACATCCTCCAGAACGATATCTACTCGGCTTTATATGTCGCATGAACTATATCGGCCCTGTGCCTAATCGCAATGAAAGAATTTATGAAAATAACTATCAAGGTAGCTTTGTGAATCAGTCATAATCCGTTATAAAAAATTAAATATCATCAAACAATGTTCACGAAGATAAACAATATTTTTAAATTTCCACTTACTCTATCAACTATCAACTCAAAATTCGGCCTCTTCAAGTAATTGGCTTAACTTGCCAACGTTAAAACTATTGGTGAAATTTGTTTACTAAACAAAGACAAACTCTGACTAATTATGTTCGTGATGTGTATATGTGTCTATACAACACCTGATAGCACCTACTATAGGGTCAAAGGCAAGACATCTACACGGAGAACATAATATATGAATGACTGCCGGTTCAGATAAAGCCGAGTTACTGTAAGCTGCTTCACCATATACAGGACATAGTTCGATTTTAATAACGTAATTACATTGAAAAAATTACAATTATTTAAGCGTAATATCGGTGAAATGATATATATTAAATTGAACAAATTCCATATTTTTTAAAGACTGATACTGTGATTTAGTGTTTCGTATTCTGCAATTTTAAATAAATATAGAAACACAATTTCAACAAAGAATACTTGTTTAAAGAACATCTACATGAAGTATTTGTTGATTTTGGTCAGTTTTTTTAATTATATGTATATATAAGAATGTTGAATGAATTTGCATGCAGCCTGCTTAACGAATTGCAGTAAAAAAGCGCTTGTCGATACGGCTTTAGAAGAAGTTCCCGACTGACAACTTGTTAAAATTGTTTATTTTTAAAAAACTTATTTTTCACAAATTTTTGTGCGGCAAAGTCACCATATTATGAGAACTTTCTTATTTTCAAATTGAATATTGATTTGTTTGGCGACATAGCAGCGACCAGGTTTATATTACGTTCTATCTAATTAATTTTGGCATGTTGTAACTGTGTTTTTTAATAATATGTGATGTTTGATTTTGTTGTTGACATTTAAGTATAAAAACAGGAAATTTTGCTACAATCTTATGGTCTTTAGAATTCAGATCTCTTATTGATGCAAAATAATATTTTTAATAATTTATATTTAACATATTTTATGAAAATTATTTATGGAATTGCCCTAACTCTATAAATTTCAAAACCGAAGGTCGATTCGAATCGTAACAAATGTTTTATACTTAAATGCGTTTATTTGTGCTTTAAATCTGGTTTATTTAACTGTCTGATATGTAAAACAAAGTCTTATCATTATAGAAAAACCCAAGAATGTATATGATTTTGTTTTTCGAACTTAAAATCTTTTATTGCTATGATTTTCATGGATTATAATTGCGGTAGGGTTCTTTCTTCGGCCTTGTCTACTTCATGGCGTATGTTTTAGTGCTTTTGATATTAAAATTTATTAGTTCATATCACAGATCTATATGGTGTTTACATTTTTGAAGGCCCGCTGATAAATTGGCAGTCTTCGTATTAGATATTCTGCTACTTTAATAGTGGTTTTGCCTGCTGCGTAAATTTCCCCCGCTACACTTCTTCAGTTACTTCCTGTTACTTTAGCAAACCTATAATTCTGTATTAAAAATTCTTCCTGGGATACTCGTACGATTGAAACCTTTCGGTCCTGGTCCCAGGATATAGATTATGTGTGTACTTAGAATCGATTGACCCTGACAAACTTACAGATCGCCCAAACAAACCAGAACTAAAAAGTACCCAAAAAAACCTTTAAACTCAAAATAAAAGTATTACCGTTTCAGTGGCAAGTTAAGCTCAGTTTACCAAAAAATATCAGTATACAAACTGTATTTAAACCTATATAATAAATAAAATCCAAATAAATATGATTTTGTCATATAAACATTAACATTTTGAGAGATATTTTAAAAATTTATGAAGCCCTATAACAACTAAATTTTTAAATTAGGTCTTCTTAATTTTTATTAAATTGACCTTATCTTGAAAACGAAGGTGGGCCTGACACCAAAACGTTGATAGAAATTTTAATTTTTAACGGGTTTTTAAGGTTTTTTCAAGTTTGTCTTAGATAGAATCTGTGTACGTGCAGGATTTATACCCTGGGACCAGGTCTGAAGCAGTCTTATTTGTATAGAAGTCAAAAACGATTTTTTTTGATACGTGAATCCGCCCCAACAATATAGACCATTTCCTTGCAGGTGTTAGACAATGTTATGTTATAATTTACCCACAAATATAGTTGGATTAAAAGACTTATCATTTAATCGTAAATATTGCTAATTTAGGATCTTAAAAAAACTTAAAACATTATAAATGATCCAACTAAATAATAAATGTTACTTTAAATTGTCTGCATAGAAAATAAAAAATAAAAATGAAAAAATTGTTAGAGTTCTGATAACTTTTTATTTTGTTTTACTTTTAAATAACTTTTTTGCAGAAGTTTTTATTATTTATAACCCTATAACTTTGTAATTATTATTGATGAAAAAGAGGGAAGGAAATCTTGCTTAAGGGAAAAAGTTTATGATTTTTTAATCATCAAAATGTCGTATTCAATTTACCAAATAAAACTTTGTTTTTTTTTTTACCTTTTTTATTGAATCTGTAAATTAAAAAGTTAACTTAAAAAATTATTACATGCATTGGTTATGGTTAATTTAGCAAAACTTATTTTTTTAAGTGCCACCTTAAGGAAACTAACAGAAAATAAATAAAAAAGATGTTTTTCATAATTTGCTTCGTTATTA